>CAXITT010000245.1:650269-666286 GCA_964033795.1 Lymnaea stagnalis
AAAAAAAAAAAAAAGGGTGGGGGGGGGGGGGGGGGTTCTAAGTAGTTCGTCGTGAATATTTAGAAATTTTCATGTCAGCTCCATTTCGTCACACCGTGAAGACCCAAAAAATAAGGTGTGTTTACATTTTTTTTTTACATCATTCCACCGTGCGGGAAATATGTTTAAAGTTTGAGAGGCGCTGTCATAAGGAGATGCGATGTCGCAAAAGTTTTACTACCATCGGCTCTTGTAAGTCTGGGTTTAATATTACTAAGTTACTGGTCGCACGTTTCGTTTAAAGACAAATTCTCGGTTTCTGCTTTTAAGAAAATTGGGTAAATCCATTTTATGTTAAGTGTCTTACATCGGAGCACTCATATTAAGTTAACCCATTTGAGAAACACACACACATACACACTAACGTTGAACCATTTTTAAAAAAAACAAAACTCTGACCATGACGAGTGCCAAACAGAGCGGAGCACAACAGACCTAAGCATAGCAGAGCTAATAAGAGCAGAGCACACTACCACACAGCAGAGCCCAGCACAGGAGAGCAGAGAACAGCAGAGCAGAGTCCACATAGCACGGTACAACAAAGTACAGTAAAAAAAGAGCACAGCCCAGCAGGGCACAGCACAACAGAGCAGAGCTAAGCAAAGCAGAACAGAGCAGAGCACATCAAACAGCACAACAGATCAGAGCCAAGCAGAGCAAAACACAACAGAGTAGAGCCCAGCAGAGCACAGCACATCACAACAAAGCAGGGGCCCACATAGCACAGTACAGCAGAACAAAGCAACAAGGGAGCAGAGCACAGCAGAGCATAGGTAAGCAGAGCAGAGCTAATATAGCAGAGCAGAGCACAACACAGCAGAGCAGATCATAGCAAAACAGTAGAGTGTAGCAGAGCACAGCACAACAGATCAGAGCCCAGCAGAGCAAAGCAAAGCACAGTACAACAAAGAAAGTACAAAAAAAGCAGAGCAAAGCAAAACAGAGTAGAGTTCAGCAGAAAAAAGCACAAAAGATCAGAGTCCAGCAGAGCACAACAGAGAAGAGCACAGCAGAGCCCAGCAGAGCACAGCAAAGCCCAACAGAACAGAGCTCCGCAAAGCACTGCACTACAGAGCAGAGCTCAGCAGGGCACAGCACAGCAGAGTAGAGCTAAGGGGAGCACAGCACATCATAGCAGAGCCCAGGAGAACACAACAGAGCAGAGCCCAGCAAATCACAGCTCAACAGAGCAGAGCACTGCAGAACATAAAACAACAGAGCAGAGCCTAGCACAACAGGACAGAGCCCATCAAAGCAGACCAGACGTAAATAGAGCACAGCATAGTTAAGCACAGCAGATCTTAGCACAACAGAGCACAGTCCGGCAGAGCACAGCACAACAGAACAGAGCAAATCACAACAGGACAAAGCCCAGCAAAGCAGAGCAGACGTAAGCATAGCAGAGCACAGCAAACAGAGCTGAGACCAACAGAGCACAGCAAAACAGATCAGATCCGAGAAAAGCAGAGCAGGGGTAAGCAGGGCAGAGAACAGCACAACAAGGGCACCACTGAACAGAGCAAAGCACAGCAGAGCACAGCCCAACTGAGCACAGCACAGCGGAGCAAAGCACAACAGAGCAGAGGAAAGCAGAGCACAGCAGACTCTGAGCTTAATTTTATGGCAATTAAAACAAAAACAAGTCTGCAATAATGTTGGTGACCAGTTTGAAACCGTGCACCACTGCTTCTAGCCGTAACCCGATACACTCTCTGAGTCACGAGCCATTTCATCGATTATATCCTCTAAGATAATACGTAGGTAGTCGCAGGCAGAGTGCACATGGGCACATGACACCTGGAGTAGAATTATATTTCTAATCCATAAAAGTTAGAAACTACAATTAAACCAAATGTGGACAAAATTAATGTATTCTATCATTTTAAAGTAAAAAGAGAGATTGAATGGCAAAGTCATGAAAAGGGCCTCAGCATGCATCAACGAAACCGCAAGTTGCCGACTTCTGTGTTAGAACAAATCAATAAAATATATTTTTTATAAAAATCTATTATTGACACTACCACTTGATGGGGATGGGTGGATCTTGTTTCATACTTGAAGGAAATATAATGAATTACTACAAACATGCATGGTGGATAGAGGAGCAGGAAAAGTCTAAACGAATAATAATAATAATACAAATATACAACTGATACCTGTATTATAATATCTACATTCAAGAATAGACTTTTCAAAACTCCCTGGCTCGCACATTATGTGTTATAATTGATAACTTTTATGTGTTATAATTGATAACTTTTATGTGTTATAATTGATAACTTTTATGTGTTATAATTGATAACTTTTATGTGTTATAATTGATAACTTTTATGTGTTATAATTGATAACTTTTATGTGTTATAATTGATAACTTTTATGTGTTATAATTGATAACTTTTATGTGTTATAATTGATAACTTTTATGTGTTATAATTGATAACTTTTATGTGTTATAATTGATAACTTTTATGTGTTATAATTGATAACTTTTATGTGTTATAATTGATAACTTTTATGTGTTATAATTGATAACTTTTATGTGTTATAATTGATAACTTTTATGTGTTATAATTGATAACTTTTATGTGTTATAATTGATAACTTTTATGTGTTATAATTGATAACTTTTATGTGTTTTAATTGATAGCTTAAATTGTTTGGGTTTGACACTCACTAAACTAACATATCGTAAATTCGTTCTGATAGCAAACATTAGTTCTGATAGTACGATTCCAATACATATAATCCTATGTTTAAACTTGTATTACTTTTTTGTCCAATAATGAAACCGATGTCCAAGGCACAAGATAATACGATGCCTTAAAAGAAAAAAAAAAAATAGATTACAAGAAAGACTACTCTGTCGCCAAAAACGTTTTATAAGTATATCCTGGATTACCTCCCCGTAACATTGAGTTTTAATTTGTTGTTGACACAATAGTTCTTGGCAAGATATGGCCAGAGGGGGGGGGGGGTGACGAACTAACGGTGGCTAATTCTCTAACAACCAATTATGCAGATAACAATGACTACAGTGTATGTCTGCCACTATTACCGTATACAGGGCTTCTCAATCTCTAAGCTTTAAGGCACACATATAAAAGGAACCCGTCAATTTTAAATAAATTACCTTTATGGATGGTTTCCTTTATGGATGGTTACCTTCATGAATTTTTACCTTTATGAATGGTTACATGTATGAATGTTTACCTTTATGAATGATTACCTTCATGAAAGCTTACCTTTATGAACGGCCTATTATGGTATTAATGAAGGTGACGCCTAGCTTTTCAACATTTCTGTCAACCATTTTTGTTCCGTTTCATAGTTTCCATTACAGTTTTGAAACTATTTTAAATTGTTGTTTTTTCCTTTTAAAAATAATATTCAACGTCGTTTAAAACGTGTCCTTATTGTTGTCCGTATTTTATACCTTAGACCAGCCCTGTACAATATACGGCCCGCCAGGACCCACTTTGCGGCCCTTGAAGTGACTTAATTTTCTTTATTCTTATTATTTTCTTAATAACTCCCCCCCCCCCTTCAATAGTCCTATTTCCTTTTTACCCCGCACAAGTTTTTCATTAAGTATTAATGCCCACCTTACATTTTGAGTTGTGCAGGCCTGCGTTAAAACATAAGCGCAAATCCTCCCTGTATCGATTGCGCCATTCTTATAATATTTCATTATAATTTAAATGTTTGTCAATCTATGTACCAAAAGGGATGGGCTAAAAAATAGCCAACTGGTTTGGAAAATGTTTTTAACAACCGCAATTTACTTCGCAACACAATTAGAGAGAACAATCTTGAAAGTAACGTATGCATAAAATTAACCTTTTTAATGATAAAAATAACAGAATAATTATTTCCTACTAGATTTTAAACCAAAAAAATTATATTACATGACAATGTTTAAATCATGTTTCTTGTTTGTAAACTCGATTCCGGTTAGTTGAGAGGTGCTAATTTTAAAAAAAATTAAAAAGGGAATTTTTTTTTAAATGCTTGTAATCTAAATAAATTATTTCCTTTCAGTTGAAAGTACAGTCATACAGTTGGTGGATTACTGATCCATAAAATTACAACCACAAATGATTTGAGTCAACAAATGCATCTTTGTAATTTTTTTTTTTTTTAAATTTAACCAGAAGAAAAAAAAATCTTTACAATTTAACGTGTTAAAAAACAAATAATGACGACAATGGTAATTGTTGATAATAATTACTGGCAGTACATGCTCCGCTCGCTCCATTGTCCTTTAGCGAAAAAAAGCAATTTATTTGTAAATATCAAAACAATATCGATTTTCTTGCGGTATCAAATTATAATCTAACAAGTTAAATAAGATAGTTTGTCTTTTCATTTAAATAAGATAGTTACTTGTGTCCGTTATCACACAACCAGCAACCTATGACAACCTTATTTACTGGAAAGCTATCTATTTGGGACGCAGATTTTTTCACAGTAAAAACTAAACGACATGATCTCATTCTATGATCACCTTATCACCATGGGGGCCATCACTCTCGTCCGGAGCCTTCTCTGCGTCTTTGGAATCATTGGAAATGTGATAACGATAAAGGTCTTCCTTGACATCGGCGTCAAAAACGGAGTGACTGCATCCTTTTTATTCCTGTCATGCGCGGACCTCGCCTACCTTGTGTCCGTACTCGTCCACTCCGTGGCGTACGGGCTTCACCTGTATGAAGAACAGACCAGTTACCGGACGTGGTTTGCCGTTAAACCGTTCGCCGTATTTGTGTACTTTGCGAACGTCGCCAGCTGTCCGTACATGGTGACCGTTCTGACCACCATGTTTTTATCGGTCGTCCGATGCCTGGGTGTATCCCAACCGCTTAGATTCAGATCAAGTATCACGAGGACAAATGCCTTGTGGGTACTGTTTGCATTTTTAGTCCTAGCCGTGGGCAGCAGTGTTCCGTTGCTGGCGTTCATGGGGATAGTGACCCAGTTTGACGAGCGAATCAACATGTCGCGGCCCTCGTTGTGGGTCTCACCACTGAGGCAGTGGGTCAAGGACGTTACCTTTGTGGTCAGAGACGCCATCTTGCCGCTCGTCACGGAGCTCGTGCTGTCTGTTTGTGTAGTCGTCATGGCAACGTCTTTGCGTTCAGCATCAAAATTCCGCAGCCTTCACGCATCAGAATCGTCTAACATTCCCGAACAAACTTCATCATATGACCCTAAAAATGAAACTAGGTCACGTTCCAGTCGATTGAAAGTAGGATCAACTCACCTCCGGGGTAGAGATCTTCAAGTCGTCCAGCAGATGTTGCTGTTATCCGCAGCGTGCCTCATCTGTCACACTCCCAAGATCACTTACAACTGTGTGAAACTGTTTTTGCCAGACATTTCCGATGTTCTTCTGGCCAATGGAATCAGAGACTTCTTTCAGTCCATCAACTGCAGTGTGACGTTCCTGATCTACAACAAGTTTAATTCAAAATTTCACAAACGTGTCGCTTTTAAGGCATTGGTTCATACTTGACATTTTGGCTCATTGAAACGCGTACTGTTCAATGAAGGTTCCAAATTTTCTTTGAAGTCAAATACGTGGTACTCTGTTTCATTCTCCATAAAAGAAATTGTTCTGTCTGTTACATTGATTGGGGTATAGATATGACAAAATGGTTTTGTGTGAATTGTGTTATAGTGTTCAATGTTGTTTCTTTACCTCTAATGCACTGTTAGGAAATAACGCATTTTTTATAACTAGAAGAAATGAGCCATCTTTTCTTTTTTTTGGTGTGATTAAAATGGAAGGCACTATCTGCGCTACTCTCTACTTGCTGTTACGAAGTCTAAACAAGTAGAAATCTATTTTTTACTTATGTAACTAAATCTGGTTTTGGTGAATTGTATCCTAAAAACGAAATTTACTGTAATTTTCCAAGAATTTGAAAAGTAAATTTAGGAGATAGAAAACAGACTTTGTTTATTTTTAAAGAATTATTGATGTATAATGTTTACATTTATAAGATCTTGTGTGGTGAGAAATGTTAATCTCTGTATAATACATCCTCCCAAGCCACTCGACTAAAAGTTAATGTATTTTCTAAAAAAAAAAATTTTTTTATTTTTTTTTTTAATATGGAATTAATTTGTAAAATTTTATGAAGCCTTTTAAATATCTGTAAAATTATGGATTTCATAACATTAGTATCTTCATTAAAATTTGACCTCGTCGTTCTCTGGGCTCCTGAAATATCTTATTGGAAAATGTTTAAACATGGAATATTTATATATGATTAAAAATATGTTAAATTGTAAAACACAGATAGTGTATATCTGATTAGAAATATCTTAACCAATTTTCTCCATTCATTTTTTTTTAAAGTTGTATTATTAATCACATGCAAATTTACCCGCACTTTACCATACACTGTATTTTGAGCAAAGTGGAAACGTATTATATTTTTTTTTTTTTTTTTTTTTTTTTTTTAACAGAACATCTTGAACTATCATTTTTGACGCCCCCAAACACAACACAACACAACAATCCTCACCCCGAGCTGTATCTTTGGGAAAATGGGAAAGTAGTGAAGTACTTTGTTTTAAAGAAAATCCTATTCAATAGTTTCCCGTTTCATTAAGTTTTCCGGTAGTGATATACTTTTTGAACGGTATTTTTCGACATATGTATAAATCATAAATATTTTGTTCAATAAAAATGTAAAACCTTTTTTACGGGACTGTAATATTATGGGATGCAAAACATGGGCTGGTCATCAAACAGAAACCCCCTAGACTGCGGCGAAGCCACGACAGACAGTTCCGGCTGGTAAAAACAAGAAAAAAGTACAGGAGCTTCTCATTCCTGCCGAAGGCAATAAGGGACTGGAACAAGCTTCCAAAAGCAACAGTTGAGGCGGCTACCCTCGACATATTTGTGTCTATTGCCTCCTGTGTTCCAATCCCCAGTTCATAACACCACTGCTGAGTCGCCCTTGAAACCAGTGAAGCATCCCATTGAAACCCATGGACAGTAACATCGCAAACCCCTCTGAAACATAGGAGCCAGAATGATCAATTCATTGATCGAGGGCCCTCAAAATAAAGAAGAAGAAGAAGGTTGTCCCCCACGACTGCTCACAATAATACAGTCATTTCACAAAAACATGCACAGCATAGTAACTTTCAATGGCACTGTCTCTGAGTCATGCCCAGTTAGCAGCGGAGTAAAACAGGGTTGTGTACTGGCACCAACGCTCTTTTCAATTTTCTTTTCGATGCTCCTTCAATTTGATTTCAGTGACTGTGAAGATGGAGTGTACGTCCACACAAGATCTGATTGAAGACTATTCAATATATGATTGGAGGTGAAGATGCTTCTTGCATCATTACATGAGTTTCCTGTAGACTAATCGAAAGACCAAACTCCTTACACGCATGTGATAGGCGATTAACCAGAAGTTACTCGAAACGAGGCCCTCGAATCAAAAAGAACAATTTGAAAAATCAAGAATTGACCGGGTTTCAACATTCTCCTGCGAGAGATGCGGCCGTGATTGCCATTCAAGGATTGACCTAGTGAGGCACTCGTCAAAGTGTAGAACTATATAGCTACTCCATCGTCTCACGTAGACGGAAGGATGCCATCGACAGATAAATATTTAAATTTCCACTTATAAATGTACGCTCTGTCTTTCCTCACCATGAAATCGCTTGTCTCAAGAAGGCGAAATGCAGTGTTTCAATACTCTAAAGACCATCTATGCATCAATTTACGGCGCGTAATATGATTGTGCTTGGTTATTTTGCTATAAATATAATACACCAACCTCATACTGTGAGCTGCCTTGTTCCGCCCGGGGGGAGGGGGGAGGAGGAAAAACTCCCCACAAATGGCATCCCTCCCCTTCACACACAAATATTTAATCAATATTCTAATAGCCATTCATAAAAACACGACCGGGATGGTACCATCCTATGTACGCAACTGTAGACCTAGTGCACGCCACTGTAGACTTAGAGTACGCCACTGCAGACTTAGAGTACGCCACTGTGGACTATGGGCACGCCACTAAACTATATTAAAGCTATCATGTCCCAAACACGTCTTATCACGTAGTGTAAAAATTTCTCTTTGTTTCACACACCTCAACGCATATTCTTATATGTTTATAAAAAAAGGGTCAGTATTTATAAAGTAAAATACATTCCAAAGATAAAATCTATAACATAATCGGCTATGGACATCTTGATATCCATATGTACCAACCCTCACTCCCCAAAAAAAAATATTCCTGTACTTTGAAATATAAATACATCAAATGGTGTAATATATTGTTCAGCCATTTAATTATCAATAGACCATGTTTTACGCAAGTTATGTCATCATCAGTATTTTTTTTAAATTTAATTATTTTTTTTTTTAATTTTCGTTCCAATTTTAAATCTTTACAATTATTTTATAGAAAAACTTATTGGAGTTTAAAAAAAAAAATGATTTGTTAAATTTTAACGAAACAATTCTTAAAGTGTGAGTTTTTTAAAATTCCAATTTTCGAGGTTTCCCGATCATTTTTCCTTACAATAATAAAAGTAATACATCATCAATCATCAGGATGTCAATCTTATTTATTTTTAAAATCATAACTCTCACATTCAGATAAAACAATTTAAAATAATTCTTTAAAATCATTATATTAAATGTATTTTCCATTTATAATAATAATAATAATTGAATATTTCCGTCAAATAAACTAAAACTGTTTTATGAGTTTAAAAGAAAATCTATTTCGGTGCAGTAATAGAGACTTGTTATATTGTGTTCTGTTGGGCTTAAGCTTTACGGGAGGACTTTGTTTCGTTCTTAGAACCGCCAAGCAATGACGTAGACAACGCGTGAACGTCACATCTACTAATGTTACTTTAGTATTTACCTGCATTCACATATTACTTTCAAGTAACTCACTTTATAAGTATCCCATTAGTGGTACAGCACCCAGCCCAGCCCCCCCCCCCAATTCACCCAATCACACACTTTCTTTTTAAAAGCCCCTGAACATTATTCATATTCTAATGTCCAACTCAATTTCAGACCACAGATTGATTACGTAATTTATAATTTGAGTATATTTCTTTACTACAAAAAAATAAAACAAAAAACAACGTATGTTCCAAATGCAAATGTGGTAATTTTAAGAATCTAATTTAGTGTAATGATGGGGAAGTTTATTTTGCCCGAAATTTGACTCACCACTACACCCTAGTTTCTGTCATGCCGAGAGAGTCATATTAATTGATTTAGTTACTTGATTTTCCTTTTTTTTTAAATTGTGGGTGTTTCTTTTTAAAAATGAATGTCATAATACATACTTGGAGGGTGTGTACGCGTATGTAAGTATAAGTGTACTTGGATAGTGTGTACGCGTATGTAAGTATATAAGTGTACTTGAATAGTGTGTACGCGTATGTAAGTATGAGTGTACTTGGAGATTGTGTACGCCCTAATGTAAAGTGTCTTTGAAAGAGTAAACATCAAGTTTAACAAGTCATACAAATCTTGTTTATTTATTTTGGTAATGGAAATTTAGTTTAGATACTTAGTACTTGATCAATTTTGATTTTAATGCTAAACAGAGAAATAATAGAAACTTGGGGGGGGGGGGTTGTCGTCAAGTACTCAAACTTCATGATGATTTCAGATGAAAGGTTTTGAGTTATCTTTCAAGCAAGTCTGATATGTTATTAAGCTTTATCTGCCTGATCGGAAGTTATGCCGCCATCTTTGATTTCTTAGCTACAGTTGTAAATTGGAACATGTATTTTAATTCACCTTTAAGCGAATTTCGAGGAAAGATCTGAGGGCAGAACTTTGTCTGCTGTGCACCAAATCCCGTACACAGACATTCATACGCAGACATTCATACGCAGGCATTCATACGCAGACATTCATACGCAGACATTCGTACACAGACATCCATACGCAGACATTCATACGCAGACATCCATACGCAGACATTCATACGCAGACATCCATACGCAGACATTCATACGCAGACATTCATACGCAGACATCCATACGCAGACATTCATACACAGACATCCATACGCAGACATTCATACGCAGACATCCATACGCAGACATTCATATGCAGACATCCATACGCAGACATCCATACGTAGACATTCATACGCAGACATTCATACGTAGACATCCATACGCAGACATTCATACGCAGACATCCATACGCAGACATCCATACGCAGAAATCCATACGCAGACATCCATACGCAGGCATTCATACGCAGACATCCATACGCAGACATCCATACGCAGACATTCATATGCAGACATCCATACGCAGACATTCATATGCAGACATCCATATGCAGACATTCAAACGCAGACATTCATACGCAGACATCCATACGCAGACATTCATATGCAGACATCCATACGCAGACATCCATACGCAGACATTCATACGCAGACATTCATGCACGTTTTTGTCGCCCGTGTCAAACTAATGTCAAAAATATATTTTTCGGTGTACTTTTTCGTTGTATTTTTCCCGTTGCCAGGGGTTCCTTCACAGTTAGAACTATTCTCCCCTTAATATTTTGACGACACAGTGTAGCGACTAGTGCATGTAGAGTCTACATTATGTCTTTGCTTATCTCCGATAGCAAAAATATATATTAAAAAAACATGGACTGGTCAAAAAAATTTTTACAAGACATAACGCCATCCGCGTATCTTCCGGACAAAAGAAGGGTTAGTCAAACATTTGGGATTTTAATGCCAAAAGACTGTCTTTTATAAGCGTCTAAGTCAGAATGTCAGTAGTCTTTTACTTCTAGGCAGCATGATCTCAAATATTTAGGTCAGTTGAGGCTAACGCCTCAGTCGAAACCGGGATGATTAACCTTCAGTGACAGGGATGATGGCCTTCAACACTTGGATCGCTTTCGGCTTGGGTCTCGCCACACGACAATGGCGTCTGTACTTGGCGCTGTACTTGTAGTAGATGAAAATGTGACAGCTGGAGTGCACGGTGCGGAAGAAGTACTCCAGGCTGATGGCGGTCATGTAGATGTTGCTGTAGGGCCTGCCCAGGCCGAAGTCAGGCTCCAGCAGGCTGACGAAGGAGACGAACATCTCTGGGATGTTGCACACAACGAAAACCACTGAAATCAGAATCATCTGCTGAACTATCCTGAGATCTTTTGCGCAGAGTTTTACGGAAATTTCCGTTGTCCCACTTGTATTCTTAACTGTTGGACGTTCACATGGGTGCGCAATGGTGTGAATGATGGGAATTTCCGCTGATTGATGAACATGTTGAGCGAGTTCAGCAACATGGAAATGCGATTGTCTGAACCTCGTGGAGGCGAGAAGGCGTTCGGACATAACCGTTGCGCAGATGATGACCGTGAAAAGCGTAGCCACTGGGAGAACCACGTCTCTGATCGTCCACACGATCTTCTTTACAAAGTCCCTCTGGGGAGATATCCACAAAAGAGGTCTGGTGGCATTGATTTTGGGGTCGAATCCCGGTAACATGGCCATGTACACAAGAATTGGAACATAGGTTGCTACTGACAAAATGGCGAGGGACGAGAGTATTATAACAGACAGTCTCGTTGTGAAGGTGGTTTTGAACTGCAGAGGTCTAGCCACACACATGCACCGCGTGACGGCCAGGTACGTTGTGGTCAGAGCCACCATCGTGTACGGAATTCTCCCAGCGTGTCCGAAAAATACGTAAACACCGTAAGGATCCACAGGGAACCACATGGAAAACCCACGTGTGTTTTCGACCACGTAGAAGACGAAGCTCACCGCCCGCGAAAGCATGGCGATCAGATGCAGGAGGTCGAAGACGGCCATGAACAGCATCGTGACCACCATGCTGTCGCTGATGCCCATGGAAATGAAGGTGTCGATGTTGATGATGTTACCGGCTGCTCCCAGCACGGACAGCACAGACCGGACCACACAGAAGAAACCCTCCAGCAGCATGTACTCCTTGTCGGTGAGAAAGTCTCGCTTTGGGTTAAGACAACTTGTTGCGACAGTCGCCTCGGTTAAGTTCTCCATCTTGACCTGAAAGCTTCGATATCCAGGGAATGGTTATGTTCTAACCTGCATCGTTTTCTTTACTTAAGAACGAGACAACAGCTGGCGTAAACAAAATTTAGAAAAGTTCGTTACTAAATTCTAATAATAACGGTTTCATAAGAAGGTATTAAAATTAAGTTTTGTCAGAAAAGATCATTGAAATACTTTACCTACAACAATCCTAATTCACTTTTTATAAACATCATAACTACACCTATAATATGCGGAGAGAGATTTTTATTTTTATATTATGAACAAATTGAGGCACAATGTTCGTGAACACTAACTTCCTTCCAAAAGTCCTTGAGATTTTATAGGGGAATATTTTAATAAACATTTTTTTTAAAAAAATGAAAATGAAAAAATATTTAAAAACCAAACTTCAAGGATTTAAAGATAATCAAAAGAACCAACACCGACCAATTACGACCATCGATTATTTTATTCACAGAATTATATTTAAAGATCATTTTTGTCTGTTGATTCACTCAAATAAAAGCCAACATCATTTTTCAAGGCCCTTTATTTGCCTTGATCAAACACAAGAGAGATTTGCTTTGAGCCCAGTCCTGTGTTTAAATTGAACACTGATCCACTTCATTTTTATTTTGTTTACACCTGCAAAGTCCTCAGACCGTTAAATACACTCGATGGCTCGACGTGGGGTAAAAATCAATAGTGATATGTGGTTTAGTAAAACAATGTGGCATAAAAAAAACACCCTAATTTGAAGTGTCGTTACATGTTAAACAGATACGTCACGCATTTAAAATAAAATTTGAGCTACAATCGCGCCCATTTTCTTCTTTTCTTTTAATACGTTTGGATGGTTTATTTATTTTATAAATCGTCCTTGACCTACAATGATTTTGAAACCTAGGTTGGATTGCTTTGTCAGCCCACATGTCTGTGTTAATTTATGTAATGTAGTTCTTGTGGTGAGCCCACATGTCTGTGTTAAATTATGTAATGTAGTTCTTGTGGTGAGCCCACATGTCTGTGTTAAATTATGTAATGTAGTTCTTGTGGTGAGCCCACATGTCTGTGTTAAATTATGTAATGTAGTTCTTGTGGTGAGCCCACATGTCTGTGTTAAATTATGTAATGTAGTTCTTGTGGTGAGCCCACATGTCTGTGTTAAATTATGTAATGTAGTTCTTGTGGTGAGCCCACATGTCTGTGTTAAATTATGTAATGCAGTTCTTGTGGTGAGCCCACATGTCTGTGTTAAATTATGTAATGCAGTTCTTGTGGTGAGCCCACATGTCTGTGTTAAATTATGTAATGTAGTTCTTGTGGTGAGCCCACATGTCTGTGTTAACTTATGTTTAGCCTTGACTGACGTCATGTAGTTCTTCTGGGTCTTGCAGTTCAAATCATCTCTCAACACAACCGTCAACTGATTCCCACTTTGTTCAAGGTGTTGACCAGAGATTGCATTCCCACCAAGGCTCAACCGTAGTAGGAACGAACGTGAGTACAGGTGACCTTTGCCACATCGCGGCTCACATTTCGCGGCATCACTGTACTGCGAATTTTTTACTTGCATATATCTGAGATAGATACTGTAAGGAACCTTGCTTACTCTCGGACAAACTTCATCTAGATCTGGTACACAATAAGTAAACAACTCCGGTGATACATTTGATCATTAAACTCGTGTTCTTTATTTGATCTCTCACTTGCTTACACTATCACTCATCTCCCAACTCTGACTTCTCCCTGCTCTCTCGTTTCTAGTCCGTCTGCCTTCTTCCCTATTTATACCTCCCCGTCCCATAGTTCCTCTCCCAGTCCCGATTATACCCCGCCCCCCTTTTTCTCAATTGTCGGTCTAGACGTCCCAGGTAAATGCCCTGGTCAGATGGATGGCCGTGTCTGGGTGTCAGATGGCCGTAATTGGTCAGGCGTTTGATCCTTGGGTCCGTCGTGCTCCACAAGCTTGATCCTTCGGTCAGACGGATTACGTCAGGCGCCGTCGTGGTCCGGCGCTCGTGCGTGGTACGACTCTCCACAAGCTTGGGTGGTCAGACGGATTTACGTCAGGCGCCGTCGTGGTCCGAACTCTCCACACTACCCATATGTAACGTTATATGTTGTTAAAATTGCTTATGTTTAAGACTTAAGAGAGTATTCATGAGCATAATTTGTTTATAAGAGTGTGGGAATTGTAAATGTTAAGTGCTTCAGGGTATATTATGATAGCCTTTTGTTTAGAGATTATATGTGTTGCTTCATCTAGTATGCCTAGTATTTTGTGATTTATTTTGTGGGAATGGGGAAATGACGTATTGTTTTTGTGTTGTGTTACCTTTTGAGTAATGGCATTTGACCATTTAGTTAATAAAGAAACTGTATTTGAAAATTAAAACCCAATGGTTTGTGAAGTTAAAATAATGAAACCCTAGACAAAACGTGGCCATCGAATCTTTGGAAGAATCGGTTCGTACCGCGTAGATTTAAGAGTTGGGAACCTGTTTATGATCATAAACATTTTTTGTATAAGAGTGTGAAAATTGTAAAATTGTGGAAAAGTTTATATGAGTGTTGGGAGGGTCTATAAAATCTTTAAACTTAAAAAAATATTAAATTAAATTCAAGGTCGTTACCTAGGTGCATTTTTGTCTATCGAAGGGGGGGGGTCCCTTTGTAAACAGACCCCCACCCCCCTCGGGAGAAAGACGAGGGACCCCTGTATTGTAAAATAAGTGAGAAACGGCTGCCTCATTTGTAGTGTTAAATTTAAAAAAAGAAAAGAAATATTGAGTTCCGCTTTTGCTTTTAACAATCTTAAAAAAATTAATTGATTGTGTGCACTCTTCTCGACTTAAGAACGCGGTCTGTGAAAAAGGATTGAAATTAAGAAAGGGTAATCTTCTATTCGATACCGTTGTACGTTCCGGTGCAAGAATTCATCCAAGGGAAGTTGCAGATACTGTGCTAAAAAATATACTTAATGGTGCTATAATATTCAAGTATTTTAAATTGGAAAAATATGTCTCCGACTTGGAGGTCTGATTCAATAACCTTAAAAATATTATATTATCTTAGACCATTATCTGATTAGCCAACTCTAATGAGCCAACTCTAACGAGCCAACTCTAATGAGCCAACTCTAATGAGCCCACTCTAATGAGCTAACTCTAATGAGCCAACTCTAACTATCATTAGCAGCCAGAATATGATTTTCTTTAACAGCATTTTTTAACAATATTTATTTTTTCACTGTCCACACGAAATCTAACCACAGCTCAAAACCAACGAATTCAGCAATTTAGTTAATGGTTTATTTAAAATAATGATGTAATCAGCACAATACTTGGTTGAAAGTGCGTCTCCCATACCACCATACCACACAACTTTGAAAAATAATGTGTTATTAATGAGCAAAGAACAAATTAGGAGAAGTTTATATTTTTATTTTTTTTACATCAATTTTTTTGTTTGTGGTGAAATCTAAAAATAGAACCGTTAGCCGTTGACAGTGCGTCACAAGAAGTACAGGGGAGTAGCGCGAGCTTGTAACGACCTGGTCGGTTCTTCATCTACTGCCCCAAACTAACGAACATAACAAGAAGGCAAATACAGAATTTTCTAAATCAAGTGTTTGGGTGGACTGAAATGTCATCATTAAATGAGGACCGCCTCCCCCCTCGCAAATCCTCACTCTCCCTCCTCACTCTCCCTCCTCACTCGCCCTCCTCACTCTCCCTCCTCACTCTCCCTTCCCTTTCTCCCTCCTCACTCTCCCTCCTCACTCTCCCTCCTCACTCTCCCTCTTCACTCTCCCTCTTCACTATCCCTCCTCATTCTCCCTCCTCACTCTCCCTCCTCACTCTCCCTCCTCCCTCTCCCTCCTCACTCTCCCTCCTCCCTCTCCCTCC
>CAXITT010000245.1:676430-725976 GCA_964033795.1 Lymnaea stagnalis
TTTTCCAAGTCTTGGATTTTTTTGTGGGGGGGGGGGGATGGTTAACTTTTTGTTTTCAATAATGCATTAAGGGCTGCGTTTAAGCCGTGTCGAGTTGATCAAAAGGATCACAGGATAGATTTAGGCTTTTTTTATAAAAAAGACAGGACAACTACAAGGACGTATCGGCCAAACGGCTTCTTCAGCAGGCATGACAAAACAAGAAACAACAAAAAGAAATTGATTTTTTTTTAAATGTGTGTTGGAAGATTACGAACTCAGTGTAGGTTGAAAAAATTATTTCCTTGCAAACTTGGTAGTTACGACTATGAGCTTAAGACATGTATAAATTACGACCGTGAGCTTAAGACATGTATAAATTACGACCGTGAGCTTAAGACATCTACAAATTACGACCGTGAACTTAAGACATCTACAAATTACGACTGCTTACTTAAGAGATCTACAAATTACGACAGCTTAATTAAGACATCTACAATTTACGACTGCTTGCTTAAGACATGTACAAATTTACCAAAAATCTTTTTTTTTTTTTTATGAAGAAGCTCAGAGGCTTAATCGGCTGGTCTTGATGTCGTGTTGCAATGAGACTTTAGAAAGCTAAATTTTAACTTTTATAACTTGAAGCTATAATTGCGCACTTCCAAATGTACAAACCAAAATTATGCGTCTGGTTGGTGGGGAATAAAAAAGAAAGCAGCCAACACGTTTATTTCCTCCCCCCCCCCTTTTTACACCCCAACTCCAAAAATCACAAAACAAATAAACTATCAGCTTGAAACCTAATTAATCTGTGCGCCAAACACGGCCAAACACGGCCCTTTGCTCACCATTGACCAGGTACTGATTTAAAAAGCGATAACTCGAACTGAAACTGACCAAAGAAAAGTCCAAATCTTTCAAACCTGCAAGTATAGGGCAGGTGCAAAGAGTTGCTCTTTGGTGGAGCCGCCCCTGGAGTAGCCTGCTGTTACAGCAGCCGTCACAGATAAGGCCAGCATTCTCACGTGTGACCTTGTGGTTTTGGGATGATGTTGTGTCGCATGGCTTTAAGGAAAATAGTGAAGGTAGTGAAGATTGTGGAAATGGTGAAGGAAGTCGACAGTGTTTGAAAATATCGTGAAGATAGTCGACAGTATTGATTAATCTGCCTGTGTTTATATTTCTTCCCGAACGGTTTGGTGTATTACTATCATTCATGCTAATCTTTTGGTTATTATCGTTAAGATATTTTGTTGTTGATTGTGCTTTGTTGCCATTGGTTATGGCAAAATCATATAACAATGCTCTACATGTCCATTACTCAACGATCTAGTGTCGCCTACTACATTTTAGCAGTGTGTACATGTGTACACTTTTTGTGCATATTTTTAGTGCGTATTTGTATAAAATTTTCGTTTATGGTAAAGGTGTGCATTTTAAAAAAGATTGTGTTTGTTTATATGAGTCTGTGTGTAAGTTTATGCATGTTCTTTGGTGTGTAGTTAGTTTCTTTATTATCCTTATGTTTTACATGTGTAGCATTTGACTGAATGGAAGTGTTGAACTAATTCTGTCTCTGAGTTTAGGCACAACTTAATCTATTTCAATGGCAGCCATCATTGTATTTTAACAATTCTATTTTTCCTTGTTGTTATTTCAGATATGCTTCCAGACATGCAGCATCGACGCACGTTTATTTTCGATTATCGCCTCCTGCTAGGCTTGTGCATAGTCTCCCCTTACGTCCTCTCGGAAACATTTGGTCAGTCCGAACTTGTGTATGAGTGGACATCACTCGAACTGGACTGGCCTTCGGACACTGAGAGGAACCAGGCTTTGAGAAGTGGGACCTATGTGCCAGACAGAAATGTCATAGCTGGCATTAAGGTTAGAGATTATGATGTATCTTTGTGCCGGAGTGACCTGCAAATGTGTCTTCTATTTCCAACCATACAACCACCGTTTTCTGTACATTCACACAATTCCCCGGAATGTCCCCGATATTGACGAGTATTTTTGCTCGATTTCCCTGAACATTCACACCGTTTCCCAGCACATTCCTACCATTGCCCTGTACTCCCACCCCACCCCCCAAATTGGCCCTGAAAATCCATCATTTCCCAGCACATTCCTACCATTGTCCTGCTTATAAACCACCAATGTCCTTTTTCACATTACGACCATTCCTTAGAACATCCCTACCAATGCCCAGTCCATTCCCACCATTTTCAGCACATCCCCACCAATGCCATGTCCATTCCCACCATTTTTCAGCACATCCACACCAATGCCCTGTCCATTCCCACCATTTTCAGCAGATCCCCACCAATGCCCTGTCCATTCCCACCATTTTTCAGCAGATCCCCACCAATGCCCTGTCCATTCCCACCATTTTTCAGCAGATCCCCACCAATGCCCAGTCCATTCCCACCATTTATCAGCAGATCCCCACCAATGCCCTGTCCATTCCCACCATTTTTCAGCAGATCCCCACCAATGCCCTGTCCATTCACCCATTTTTCAGCAGATCCCCACCAATGCCCTGTCCATTCCCACCATTTTTCAGCAGATCCCCACCAATGCCCAGTCCATTCCCACCATTTNCAGCAGATCCCCACCAATGCCCTGTCCATTCGCACCATTTTTCAGCAGAACCCCACCAATGCCCTGTCCATTCGCACCATTTTTCAGCAGATCCCCACCAATGCCCTGTCCATTCCCACCATTTTCAGCAGATCCCCACCAATGCCCAGTCCATTCCCACCATTTTTCAGCAGATCCCCACCAATGCCCTGTCCATTCCCACCATTTTTCAGCAGATCCCCACCAATGCCCTGTCCATTCCCACCATTTTTCAGCAGATCCCCACCAATGCCCTGTCCATTCCCACCATTTTTCAGCACATCCCCACCAATGCCCAGTCCATTCCCACTATTTCCTAGCACACCCCCACCAATGCCCAGTCCATTCCCACTATTTCCTAGCACACTCCCACCAATGCCCAGTCCATTGCCACCATTTCCTAGCACACCCCCACCAATGCCCAGCACATTGCCACCATTGCCCTGCACATTCTAACCCTAACCATTAGTAACACAAAAGGCTTATCTATGTCACGTGACACAGGAACATCAAACTCATCCCTATTTCAACAGACGGGATTCCCCCAATCCAAATCCACATATTTTGTTGTCGCTTTACGTTCTTTTTAATTTTGGTTGTTAATTTTGTTTGTGTAAAGAATCCCAATACTTATACTTAGTGAAGTTTTACTTTGCGCGAATATTGACCACAGCGTTATAAATGGACATTGGCTTATTATTGTAGAAAATATGAAGATTTCGCTATGAATATTCGACTTTAAGATTAAAAATTTTTTTTAAGTAGTAAGTTGTGTTTTTTTTTAAAATTATTTCTTTAAAAGCATCATAGTTTAACATTACCATTAATTTCCACGCATTTGAGATGTTTAAAAACATGGTCTTTGGTGAATTTGATGGGAATTTCACTACAATTTAGTGACTTATTGAAAGATATCAAGAAAAACGGCAGATACATATTTTAGAATGTGATTTCGCCATAGGAAAGACGGATTACCTCTACATACATAAGAGCCAGATCAACACACTGATCGTGGGCCCTTAATATATAGAAGAGGAAGAAGACGCGAATGTCAGCCCTGCTATATTATATCATGATATTAACTGTATAACAACCATCCGACAACAGTCATTGGACGGCCTGACGTTCTGTGTTTGGTGTGCAAGTCTTCAACAGAATGATTCATTTCATTTCTCTCTTGATGTTTTCAAGCTACCTCCAAGGGAGGCTACTGCCGGCAAAGAAAATTACACTTGAATAAGTTGAACTTATTTCCCGTTTTAAATTTTTATATTACTTTTAGTGGGTAAATTCCTATATTACTTTTAGTGAAAAAATTCCAAATTACTTTTATTGGGAATATTCCTATATTACTTTTATTGGGTATATTCCTATATTACTTTTAGTGGGTAAAATCCTATATTACTTTTAGTGGCAAAATTCCTATATTACTTTTAGTGGCAAAATTCCTATATTACTTTTAGAGGCAAAATTCCTATATTACTTTTAGTGGCAAAATTCCTATATTACTTTTAGTGGCAAAATTTCTATATTACGTTTAGTGGCAAAATTCCTATATTACTTTTAGTGGCAAAATTCCTATATTACTTTTAGTGGCAAAATTCCTATATTACTTTTAGTGGCAAAATTCCTATATTACTTTTAGTGGGTAAATTCCGACATTAATTTTAGTGGGTAAATTCATATATAACTTTTAGTGGGTAAATTCCTATTTTACTTTTAATGGGTAAATAGCTGTGGAGCTTTAGTTTTGGGAGAGAATAGAAAGAAATCTAAGAACATTTGCGGTCGCTTTAAAAAAAAAAAATTCAGCGAATTTGTTCCTTAAATTATTTACTAATTTTTAAATAATTATCATGTGTCGAGAAATACACAAGTTAAAAATCATCAGCATTCGTTTCTATTAGCACGCGTTTAGGTAAGAAGTAACCTAGGTAAGAAGTAACCTAGGTAAGAAGTAACCTAGGTAAGAAGTAACCTAGGCAAGAAGTAACCTAGGTAAGAAGTAACCTAGGTAAGAAGTAACCTAGGTAAGAAGTAAGCTATGTAAGAAGTAACCTAGGTAAGAAGTAACCTAGGTAAGAAGTAACCAAAGTTTTTACTTTGTTAATGTTGTTTTCTTTTTTTTAAACGTAATTAAGTAAACTATTTATAAAACTGTCCACAGGTCTACAAGAATGACGTCTATTTGACCGTCCCACGATGGAGCTGGACATCCGGGGTTCCAATTACACTAGCCAATGTCGTTATGGTTCAAGGTCAACCAAAACTTCACCCTTTCCCCGACTGGGCCACCCAAAAACAAGGCGACTGCCGAGCTCTCCAGTATGTTCAGAGTATGGAAATTGACCCCAACACTGGACTCCTCTACGCCATCGACACGGGACGGGTTGGGATCGGGTTTGGGTTGAACCCCCTTAATCTGTGTCCACCGAAACTCGTCGTGTTTGACCTGAACACCAGACAGGAAGTGGACAGGTACGAGTTTCCGGAAAACGTCGTCAGCAACGACAACAACTTTCTCAACGACATCGTCCTTCACTACGTCGACGGGCGAGTCAGGTACGCGTACATCAGTGACGTCAGTGAAGGACGTCTCCACGTTTACGATTTCGAGACCCGCTCCTCCCATAATTTTGAGGACCCTTCGATGCTGGCCGAAGGCGGTAACGGAAGTGTCATACACATCAACGGTAAAGATTACACTTTTCAAGTCGCTGTGGACGGAATCGCCATCTCCCCAGACTTCAAATATCTATACTTCTGCCCCCTCAGCGGCTACAATCTTTACCAAATCCCAACATCAGCGCTGACCTCTTCTACAGCAACAGACACCACAAAGCCGAGGATGGTGGGCAAGAAGGTTGCACAAAGTGGCGGGATCGCGTTTGGTACCAAGCGCCTTTACTTCGGAGCCATGGGGATGAACGCGGTGTACTACTGGGACGTCGAGGCGGATCAGCTGACGCAAAGGGTTGCTACTTCTGGTGTAAAGATGGCGACTCAGACGGAAGTCGTTCGAAATGACGCAACCATGCAGTGGCCGGACACCTTGGCGTTCGACAACCAGGGTTGGTTGTGGTTCGTGTCCAACCGTCTCCAGCTGTTCGTCACCGGTTCTATGGACTTCACCGGAAGTGATGGCGCCAACATGAGAGTCTGGAAAGTGTTCGTCAATGAGACGGGTTACTTGTGTGACGCGGACGTACGTACAAGGACGACAATCGTTGGGTAGATTCGATCGATTAAAAACATTACTCTTTATTATCACATAAATGTTGCTCTTTTTTTAGTATCATATATTACTACTAGGGTTAGGGTTAGGGTTAAGGTTAGATATATTAATGTTTAATAATAATAGTGTCCCTTAGTTAATTCTTCATATATTGGTTTCTTCGTATGAAATTAAAAAAACAAATTTCAGCTTAGTTTTAAAATATTTTTTATTTCATATACAGCTATTTTGCGTGTAAAAAAAACAGTTTAGTCAACTACATCAGCATGTTACATGAACTATTTCTTGTTACGCTATCATCTGTATCTACGGTTTCTTTGCCTTACATTCCAAGGTTAGTTTCCATTCTTCATAGTTGCAACGCTCTTCGGCGTTCATTTTTTACATAATAATTAAAGTCTTGTAACAATTGAGTTAAAAATTAAAATTTGACACATTCTTGGATGAATTCTGTTTTTATTTTAATTTATGGCATCATTTAATTTGATTTTGTAATTTTTCGTACCATAGATTCAAGTTTTTTTTTTTTTTTTAAATATCCAAATATTCATATTATTTTTATTTTTACATTTTCTTTTTAAATTAATGAAGATCACATACGATGCTAGGTGGCCGAGCGGTCTAAACTGTGGTGGTTCGGAGTTCAATCCCCACCAAAGCCATCCCAAGCACCCCGGGTGGATGGGACTCGCTAGCCTTGGACGGCAACCCATCTAAGAGGGCCCCTCAAATATAAGAAGAAGAAGATAAGATATGAGATTCCTAAATTATTCTCTTAGCAAAATAAGAAAAAATGTGTCATATTTGTAAACGTGACAATTCTCCTAGGATATCTTCTTCGCGGAGGGCCAAGGCGATGAAGTGCAACACTCGCTTTAGCGACGACATTTTGACAAGTTGCAGTTTTGATCTCACTTCAACAGATGAGTCTTATTTTATAATTGAATGAACGAACACATTAAATATAAGTCAATGACAGCGTAATAGAATTGTTTGTTTTTTTAAAACATCTACACCAGGGGTCTCAAACTCGCGGCCCGCGGGTCTTTTGCGCCCGATAGATGATATTTTGCGGCCCGCTACTTGACAGCAAAGTTTAGTGTAAATGCGGCCGGCGCGTTTCCCCCATTCTCAAATCTAGAACGTTACACTCCGTGACGGTTTCAGTCGAATCTCACCGACTGGCCTAATTTTGATATTTATTATGTTTGTATAGGTTTCGTTGAGTATAATGGTACAAACCGTTATAAAATAGAACTCAAAGTTTTTATTTTATAGCATTTTATGAGACAGACATGGCCAAAGTGCGGTCTTGAGAAAACAATGTGTAATGAATATACATATATGAAAAGTTTCAAAAGTCAGTTAGTGTCTAATGCCCAACCATAATTGTGTAAATGGTAGCAATCTGTCACAGCATCAAAGAATCCTCATTCAAATTGCCGCTAATGTGTACGAGTGGCGAATGAGGGAAATTCCGTTCCTGTCAACTTGGTCACTTTCAAAGTAGGTTTGGTCAAAAGGACCTCATCTACGATACAATAATAACAATTCCTTCTCCTTCGCATTAATAATTCATAGATGTTGCCTGCTCCTGCCTTCTGTTTGAACAAGTTTTAGATATTGCCTGCTCCTGCCTTTTGTTTGAACACGTTTTAGATGTTGCCTGCTCCTGCCTTCTGTTTGAACACGTTTTAGATGTTGCCTGCTCCTGCCTTCTGTTTGAAGCCGTTTTAGAAGTTGCCTGCTCCTGCCTTCTGTTTGAAAACGTTTTAGATATTGCCTGCTCCTGCCTTCTGTTTGAACACGTTTTAGATGTTGCCTGCTCCTGCCTTCTGTTTGAACACGTTTTAGATGTTGCCTGCTCCTGCCTTCTGTTTGAACACGTTTTAGATGTTGCCTGCTCCTGCCTTCTGTTTGAACACGTTTTAGATGTTTCAAATCGCCAGTGGGACTCGCCACATTTTTATTTTTATTTTATTCTTATTCGTCTTTGTTTAACAGTACCTGATTATTTTCATAGCATTTGTTCGTTGAATATTTTTACTTTAGCTCACCTGGATTATTGATTCATATTCTGGCTGAAGACATAATGCCGTTGACAATGATACACAATGTGACGCTCTAGTTTTTGAGGGCCCTCAATGGGTTTGTTTTGTTGTTTTTTTGTTTTTTGTATATTATTTTTTTTTTAATTAATAAATTTCAGCAGATTGTAACAGTTTTACTTTATTGAATTTGTAATCGCTTTTGTGTGGAATACTTGATGCGGCTCAGTCTCACTCAGACTCTACCTCCTTCGGCCCCCCGGATAATTTGAGTTTGAGACCCCTGTTCTACACCAAACTAACCTGTCATGCCCTACTGGTGTGATCAGTTGTCTCTTTGATGCCCCCCATTCCAAGTCCATATCCCTGTTCCAAACGTTGAGGCACACTGTCAATCTTCAATGACGTCATGAGACTTGCTCTGTTCAAACGTCCTCTTTCATTGGCTGGAACACGTAGCCATAACAGAACATTCTATGATAATCAAAACATAAAGTTCATTCACTTCTGACAAGTGACAATATTTTTTTTTTAATTTATAGCACAGCTGGACTAAATGTAAGAAAAAGTAACACAAACCGCAAATTGTACAGTAAAATATTATTCGAACGGAAAAAATAAAACTAAAAACTTAAAAATAAAATCTGGTTAATGGCCTATATTCTCCAATATTTCTTACTCGCGACGTCCCTTAAAAAATACTTTCTTTAAAATAAATAAATCTCCATTTCACAAATTCTTTTGAACAAATTCCCGCTCAAACAACAAGCTTTCGTATAAGTTGGTTTTGTATAAATTGGTATAAAAAAAAAGTTTAGTATAAATTGGTTTTGCATAAATTGGTTTGTGTAAGAATTTCCGGTAACCGTCTGTCTATTGTGGGTCTAACTGGTCACCTCCACATTTAGTAATAGAGGTGGACATTAAGGGGGTAAATTACCCCAAGTTGGGGTAAACATAATATTCCTTTTGCGAATGAGTGGTCCATAGACATAATAATATGTGAAACGGTGGCATCGCTAGGGTGGGTTAACATTGTGGGTCAGGGGTGGGGGTGGGGAGGGGGGGGTAAACTCCTAGTGTAATAATATTCCATGAAAGTTCATTTTGTTTTGAGGCTCTGACGTCTGCGCAATGCAAGCTGCATTATGATCCGCCGCTGAAAGGTCACTGTAGTTAATAGGCCACTGAAGTTCATAGGTCACTGCGGTTAATAGGTCACTGAAGTTCATAGGTCACTGAAGTTCATAGGTCACTGAAGTGCATAGGCCACTGTAGTTAATAGGTCACTGAAGTTCATAGGTCACTGTAGTTCATAGGCCACTGAAGTTCATAGGTCACTGTAGTTAATAGGTCACTGAAGTTCATAGGTCACTGAAGTTCATAGGTCACTGAAGTTCATAGGTCACTGTAGTTCATATGCCACTGTAGTTCATAGGTCACTGTAGTTAATAGGTCACTGAAGTTCATAGGTCATTGTAGTTCATAGGTCACTGAAGTTCATAGGTCACTGTAGTTCATAGGTCGCTGTAGTTCATAGGTCACTGTAGTTCGTAGGTGACTGAAGTTCATAGGTCACTGTAGTTCATAGGCCACTGAAGTTCATAGGTAACTGTAGTTCATAGGTAACTGTCGTTCATAGGTCACTGGAGTTCATAGGTCACTGCAGTTCATAGGTCACTGCAGTTCATAGGTCACTGTAGTTCATAGGTCACTGTAGTTCATAGGTCACTGCGGTTCACAACTTGGCCCACATTCAACGTGCGTGGGTTCCTCAGCAAATTCTGCACTCAGTGACATTGTCAGATAAATAGAACTTAACCTAACGGTGAAGTTAGTTCTGTTTGCCCCCCTCCCCCTAAACCAGTTACATCCGCGATGTGAAGAGGACACACGAACTCCCTGGTTAAGTAACTGCACTGCTGGTAGTGACGGATCGTAGCGTAAACCTGTTTACCACTTTGGGATGGTCTCTGGGTCAAGTCTCGACGTTCATAATTGTCATGTCGAGTTTTGAAGTGATTCGAGATGGTCTCAGTTTAGATTCTGCATTTCTTAAAGCTTTTCTTCTACTTTTATAAGACGGGTTATTTTTTAGTTCTTTTGGGGTATTTGTTACATAATTGTGTATCCTGTAGCTGATTTGTTCCTTGGTTATGTTTAAGGTTAGGGTTATGGTTGGGGGTTAAGGTTAGGGTTAAATTAGGGTTAAGAATAGGGTTAGTGTAAGGGTTAGGGTTAGAGTTTTGGTTAGGGTTAAGAGTAGGGTAAGGGTTAGGGTAAGGGTTAGGTTAAGGGTTAGGTTAAGGGTTATGGTAAGGGTTAGGGTAAGGGTTAGGGTAAGGGTTAGGGTAAGGGTTAGGGTAAGGGTTAGGGTAAGGGTTAGGGTAAGGGTTAGGGTAAGGGTTAGGGTTGGGTTAGAGTTAAGGTTAGGGTTAAGGTTAGGGTTAAGGTTAAGGTTAGGGTTAGGATTAATGTTAGGGTTAAGGTTAGGATTAGGGTTAATGTTTTGTTTAGGGTTAAAGTTAGGGTTAGGGTAAGGGTTAGAGTTGGGTTAGGATTAAGGTTAGGGTTAAGGTTAAGGTTAGGATTAGGGTTAGGGTTAAAGTTAGGATTCAGTTTAAGATTAGGGTTAGGGGTTAGGTTTAATGATAGGATAGGGTTAGGTTTAGGGGTTAGGTTTAATGATAGGATGGGGTCATTTCGTGACCTTTGAAGCGCTTGGTCATCCTAAACCACGAACGTAATTCCGTCGTTGCCCTCAAGACATGTGTATTATTTGCTGGCGAGGGGGGGGGGCGGCGCGAAGTAGTTCAAGGTCGGTGTGACATAACAGATGATTGATCAAAAGTTCTTATGAAAAACTGCATGAAATTACGGCGTAGGGGACGCAGTTTACGACCAGAACAAGCGTACACGGGACGTCAGTCTAGCCGACAGCATACAAATTAAAATGTGAAACGTGTATCCATTCACTTTCTCCAGGATTCAGAGACTTACTGAAATGATGAATGGATTCAGAGTCTTGCCGAAATGATGGATGGATTCAGAGTCTTGCCTAAATGATTGATTGATTCAGAGTCTTGCCTAAATGATGGGTGGATTCAGAGACTTGCCGAAATGATGGATGGATTCAGAGACTTGCTTAAATAATAGATGGATTCAGAGACTTGATGAAATGATGGATGGATTCAGAGACTTGCTTAAATGATGGATGGATTCAGAGATTTGCTTAAATAATAGATGGATTCAGAGACTTGATGAAATGATGGATGGATTCAGAGACTTGCTTAAATGATGGATGGATTCAGAAACTTGTTGAAATGATGGATGGATTCAGAGACTTGCCGAAATGATGGATGGATTCAGAGACTTGCTTAAATGATGGAGGGATTCGGAGACTTGCTGAAATGATGGATGGATTCAGAAACTTGTTGAAATGATGGATGGATTCAGAGGCTTGCTTAAATGATGGATGGATTCAGAGACTTGCTTAAATGATGGATGGATTCAGAGGCTTGCTTAAATGATGGATGGATTCAGAGACTTACTGAAATGATGGATGGATTACTAGCCTCGCGCGCTTTCTCATTTAGAGCCCCACATGTTCTTTAACTGTCTTGACTCAAAAAACATCTTGATGTATTTGCTGATAAGATGTGTTGATTAATTCAGAGCCATCTGAGCAAGTGTTTCTCTGTGTCACATGATTTGACCTAAGACGATGAGATGCAAAATTGTAGAATTTAGACCACACACACAAAAACGCTCAAAAAAAACAACAACAAAAAATCTTTCTCACCAGGCACGTCTGTGAGTCAGCTATTTGGGGTGGGGGGGGGGGGTAGGTTAGTTGCAATGGTGACCATGGCGGAGTAATTAGTCACCTGTTGTTGTCATGAATTAGGTCAAGTGACTTTCAAGGGCTAGCTGGTCATGATTTAAATACGTCTTGTCAGCTCCTTGTTATTACGACTATTAGTATTATTATTCTTGTTGTTATTATTGCTGGAGGTTACAGAATAATGTTCGCATGCGGTGGCGTAGCTGCATTACGCCGTAAGAAGTGGGCTTAGTCAAGTCCTACAACTCATATCTCTACACAATTCAGGTGAATATTTTGTTTTTCTTTACGGGCGATTTTTCATTTCTTTCAACTTTAAATTATTCTGAAATACAAGACGGGCGCAAATAGCTGCTCCTTATTTCACCCACCCCACCCAGCGAATTAGCGCGTATTGTATCAAGAGTGCAGTTGTAGTAGATCCAGTCATAGACAGGCCGCCGTCCTACAATTTAGGTCCTGTAGCTCTTAGGCTTAGGGTGCGTCTTTGTACTTTTATGAAAACAGTGTGTACACAGTGTGTACAGTCTACAGAGTGTAAAATCTACCCCGTGTATAATCTACAGTGTGTACAGTCTACAGTGTGTACGGTCTACAGTGTGTAAGTCTACAGTGTGTATGGTCTACAGTGTGTACACAGTCTTCCGTTTTAGTTAACATATCGTGCTTCTATTTTTTTCCCCACAACATTTTGATGTACTTTCATGAATCAGAATTCTTTTCAAGCTGACGTGCGGTAGACGTGTGGTGGTAGATACGTTGTGGTGTTAGGCCGGTGTGTGGTGTTAGGTCCGTCGTGGTGAGTGAGTTATTATGGTTGAGGGCGGCTATCCTGCTCTACCTGAGCTGCGTGTTGCGTAGTTGTGCTGCGCGCAAGGTTGAGGTCGCGGCTCGTGTTGAATCGAGTGTGTGTTAAAGAGTGTGTGTTAAAGAGTGTGTGTTAAAGAGTGTGTCTTAAAGAGTGTGTGTTAAAGAGTGTATGTTTTTTATTTCTAGTTGTCGCTACCCGTGTTCCACTTTCTGCGTTTCTCATGGCGTGTAGCTATGGTGTGTAATGATGGTGGGAAATTAAGGTGTGTAATGATGGTGTGTAGTCGTGGCGTTTAGCAAAACGCCGTTTAGTTATTGTGTTATAGTTATGGCGTTGTAGTTATAGAGCTGTAAACATGGCGCGTGCCCAGCTCCTGTGTGTACTACATTGGTTAAGTCATCAAGTTCTTTCCCACGCTGTAATACATCGTACTAGCACTGAATCAACTCAAAGACCTTTAGCATAATAAATGCAACTTTAATATATCATGAATATTCACAGTCTGTTTATTCCATAAACACACGAATCGCGCAGCTCGCTATCAGACAGAGAAATCAAACACAATCTCCTGTCACAAAGTTCCTCTCAAGACTGGCAGTCGAATCAAATGTTTACTTCACACAACAGACTAGACGATACGTCATAACAATCCTAAGCATACGTCACCAAGTCTAGCGCGGGAAGAGCGTTCACTAACCAATTAATCTCTCAAGAACACACCGCGCCAAATCAAACATAATATCAAGTGGCAACAATCATTAAGGAACTCTCATACTCAACCGCTTGTTGTAATGGAATGTAAACATGGCGCTGTAGTCATGACACGTAGTCTATATTTTATTATTAGGATTTTTAAATGTAAGTTTGTTTTCAACTTTTTTCCCCTGACTTTTATGTTAAACAGTATTTTTGAATGGGTTTATCAGTGTTTGAATGACTGTGTTTAGGTTTAACATGAGTTCATTGTCAAACCCTTCCAAACTTTTATATTTTAACAAATTTCATTTTTCTGTTTCAGACGTGATTTCGCACCGTCATGTTTCACCAGCACTCCCCTATTTTCGATTGCCTCCTCCTCCTCCTTGGTGTGGCCATCCTCACTCCCTATGTACTCTCGGAAACATTTGGACAGTCCAAGCTCGTGTACGAGTGGACCACACTTGAACTGGACTGGCCATCGGACACCGACAAAGCAGAGGCGTTGAGAAATGGCAGCTTTGTGCCAGAGAGGAACGTCATCGCTGGGATAAAGGTAACAGGAACCATATGCCCTCTACATTTACTTCACAAAACTCCCTACAATGCCCTCTACATTTTACTTCACAAAACTCCCTACAATGGCCTCCATTTTACTCTACATACGTCTTCTACATTGCCCTGCATATTCCTCCATGCTGCCCTGCATATGCCCTATACTGCCATGCATATGCCCTCCATAATGCGCTGTATATGCTCTTTTTATAGCCCTACGTATGTTAAAATGCATATGCAATGTCTCTTCTATAGGTCATCTGAATACCTGTTTAACATACGCAGTAGAGCTCATGGTCCACTGTAATACACATTCACATTGATCCACTGTAATACACATTCACATTGATCCACTGTGATACACATTCACATTGATCCACTGTGATACACATTCACATTGATCCACTGTGATACACATTCACATTGATCCACTGTGATAAACAACACAGTAAGGATATTGATACACTTTAAAAAAATAGGATTTTTGTTTTTAAATTTATTTGTTTTAATTTTATATAAATTTTAAAGGGAGAATATAAGGGAATCATTTTTTTATTTAAATAACCTAAGTCTTCTCCCTTTAATTATTTTCTGTTTCTGCATATGGAAAGCATGTCCAGCAACCGAGGGCGAATTATTGACCTAAAACGACAACATATAGTCTAACCAAAGTAACTTCACCGCTCAAACGTGTACCTCGGTTTGCATAGTCGTACGTAATTGGTTAATTGTACATTCATTAGGATAACTGGAATCAATAAGTTGTGCTCAGCCCTACCGTCACTGAAAGAGCAACAAATATTTCCAGGATGTATCAGCGATCATTTCTTTTTTTTTTTTTTTTAACGGTGTGTCAATGGCGGAAAAACCTAAAACTAAACTTGTGCAAGACATAGAAAGTTAATGCTAGTTGAAATAATGAGAGATGCTTCACAGTTGCTACATACACAGATGCTACATAGATGCTACACAGTCCGATGATGTTTGTACATAAATACAGAAAACGCAAATGTGGTATAGAAATGATTTTATTATTTTATGTAAAATAAACCTTTCTTGGGTTAAAAAATCATCACTTTTTTTAAAAAATAAAAAGACAACATTTTTTTGTTCTGAAAACAGATGTCAATCAACTCACGTATTTATAAAACTTTCCACAGGTCTACAAGAATGATGTCTATTTGACCGTCCCACGATGGAGCTGGACATCCGGGGTTCCAATTACACTAGCCAAGGTCGTTATGGTTCAAGGTCAGCCGAAACTTCACCCTTTCCCCGACTGGGCCACCCAAAGGCAAGGCGACTGCCGATCTCTCCAGTATGTTCAGAGTATGGAAATTGACCCCAACACTGGACTCCTCTACGCCATCGACACGGGACGAGTTGGGATCGGGTTTGGGTTGAACCCACTTAATCTGTGCCCACCGAAACTCGTCGTGTTTGACCTGAACACCAGACAGGAAGTAGACAGGTACGAGTTTCCGGCAAATGTTGTCAGCAAAGATACCAACTTTCTCAACGACCTCGCCCTTCATTACGTCGACGGGCGAGTCAGGTACGCGTACATCAGTGACGTCGGTGAAGAGCTTCTCCACGTTTATGATTTCGAGACCCGCTCCGCCCACAATTTTAAGGACCCTTCAATGCTTACAGAAAGTGGCAATGGAAGCATCTTACACATCAACGGTAAAGATTATCCTTTTAAAGTCGCCGTGGATGGCGTTGCCATTTCTCCAGACTTCAAATATCTGTACTTCTGTCCCCTCAGCGGCTACAATCTTTATCAAATCCCAACATCGGCGCTGACCACTCCTACAGCAACAAAATCCGCAAAGCCGAGGTTGGTGGGCAAGAAGGTCGCACAAAGTGGTGGAATCGCCTACGGTAACAGAAAACTTTACTTCGGAGCCATGGGGATGAACGCGGTGTACTACTGGGACGTCCAGGCGGATCAGCTGACGCAAAAGGTCGCCACTTCCGCCGTAAAGATGGTGACACAGAGAGAAGTTGTCCGTAACGATGCAACCATGCAGTGGCCGGATACCTTGGCGTTTGACAACCAGGGTTGGCTGTGGTTCGTGTCCAACCGTCTCCAGCTGTTCGTCACCGGTTCTATGGACTTCACCGGAAGTGATGGCGTCAATATGAGAGTCTGGAAAGTGTTTGTTAATGAGACGGGTTACTTGCATGACGCGGATGTACGTACCAGGGCTGGGGCTTCTAACCAGGGAGGCAATGCCCGGGACTGTGGGAAGACCCACGAAATCAGTTTATCTGCATTTGTGTTAGTATTTTTGATCGTGGGGTTGCGTGAAATGTATTTTTAAATTTGAAACGAGAATGCTGGAAATGTTTTTGAAATCATGACGGGGTACTGCACTGCAATAAGTTTGAGATTCCCTGTAATTTGACAACTGATATTGTTAGAATTTATCTTTTTAGCAATACTAAAACCAAATGCCATGGGAATATTTTAAAAAGACCAAATTATCGCCAACTTGAAGTATTACGTTTTTCATACAGTTAGCACATGCAATAAAAATCTAAACAAATTCAATTATTGTTTTGCGAATAATTTTATTGATATTAATTGATGGAACATGTTCCTAAACCCTCAGTTGTAAGAAAAGGGAACTATTTGTTTACTCTTCTCTGGGATTGCATTTGATTCTAAATTTGAGTCATGTCTTTAGAGCAGTGGTTCCCAAACTTTTAGACTCGTGGAACCCTTTTTGAATAACTTTTTTTATCAGGGTGCCTCTTATGCCTACTTTATTTTTTTTTAAAACCCTCTTAAAGTAGGCACGGAGGGAGCAGTCGTGGTGCCACTAAGAAAGGTACACGAAGCTCATTAAGGCTCCTCTAAGGAAAGAATGGGAACCACTGCCTTAGAAAATATAATTAAAGAATTAAAGATAATTTTTCTTGAAACCTCTGGGCAATTTTTTTTCTCTAAAATCTATTTAATGAAAATCAGCAACAACAAAAAAAAATATTCTTAAAATCCAAAATTTAGACTCGGGGCAATACTTATTTGCGTGGCCAGATTTTAAGCATGACGTCATGCTTCAAGTACATAGATGTACAAGAACAAGATTAAATACACACGGGCCACAAGTGTGTTGTACAAGTATGATGCACATGTATTGTGTACAAGTATGATGTACATGTGTAGTGTAAAAGTATGGTGCTTGTATTCCAGCCTCTAAGCATGTTTTTTTTTTAAACGCGTCGCTGGAGAGGCGAAAAAACCTTAGCAGATGACAGTGGCGTGGCTCTCCCTGCCCCAACCCCCCCCCTCCCAACATTTCTCTATTTCCTAACTAACCCTTACCACACCCTAACTCACACAGCATGTCACGTGCTCATGCTGATCTTTCTTAACGAGGCATAACTAGGATTTAAACCATTGATCAAAGATTCATCACACTGTTGACAGCTTGGATACCTACGTCTATATTTTCATTATAGAACTATGAGGCTGTTTATGACATAAGCCATGTTTGCAGGAATGCCAATGACATGCTGTGCCCTGGATATAAACAGTGCACAACTGGCCTATGACAACGGCTTGCCAATATAAATTTATGTTTTATTGTGTTCATAAAATTCACCACTTGATCTCTCCCGTAGAGATGCGACCTTATTATTTTTTTAAAAAACAAAAAACAAATAAACATGAAATCAAACTTAGCTATAACTCCATGTATTTAAATCACCACATATTTAGTGTTTTCGGCTGCGAGGGAGGTGGGGAGGAGGGGGGTGGGTTCACCCGTTGCGCAAGGCTTCCAGGACGTGCCTCAGACTTGATTCAACAGCTCTGAACCGGTAACTTGACAGCTGTGGACAGAAACACGTGGAAAATTAATCATTTCAAAATGATGCAGTAATCTGGCGTAAGTAGTTTTCTTTTCAACCTTTCCTCTTTTTCTACACTTAATAAGCTGATATGTGTGCGAGTTTTTTCTTGCTGCCGTGAGTAACCAAATCATTTTTTTTTTTAAATAGCAACAAAATATGTATGTTAACTGTAACGCTTTTGTTCCCAATGATACAGTCTGACTGACCTGATACCAGCTCGTTGGAAACACCCCCACCCCACACACACATACACAAAAAAAGCTTTATACATGAAGAAAATTACCTTCCATTGACACCCCAACAACGATCTATTATGAATGGACTGGCAGTTTCGTTTGACCAACATAGCAAATCCAGCTTTAAAAAAACTCGAGAGGCCTTGTACTGGAAGTTGTTGGGTTTTTTTTAGTATAGCTTTTTGCTAGGTGATCAGTGTTAAGACAATTGGATGTACTCGCTGCATGCAATGAGAGATATGCAAATTAACTCATCCGTCAGTACTAGACACGCCCATTTATCTTAGACATGTCAGATACGTCAATTCTGGACATGTTCATTGATCTACACTGACTTAGGAATCCAACAAAATAGAAATGTGTTTAAAAATGACCTAACAGAAATGTGTTTAAAAATGACCTAACAGAAATGTGTTTAAATTTGACATAACAGAAATGTGTTTAAATTTGACAAAACAGAAATGTGTTTAAATTTGACATAACAGAAATGTCTTTAAACTTGACATAACAGAAATGTAATAAAACTTGACATAACAGAAATGTCTTTAAACTTGACATAACAGAAATGCGTTTAAACATGACATAAAATAAATGTGTTTAAACTGAACATAACAGAAACATGATTTAAGCTTGACATAACAGAAATTAGTCTAAACTTGACATAACAGAAATGTCTTTAAACTTGACATAACAGAAGTGTGTCTAAATATGACATGACAGAAATGCGTTTAAACATGACATAACATAAATGTGTTTCAACATGACGTAACATAAATGTGTTTGAACATGACATAACGTAAATGTGTTTAAACATGACATAACAAAAATGTTTTAAAGGTGATACGAAAGACCCCTAAAGCACACAGATCGAGTTAAATGTTTGTGTGAGTGTGTCTATATGTGTGTGTGTGAGTGTGTCTGTATGTGTGTGAGTGTCTATGTATGTGTGTTTAGAAGTTTACATGTGTGGGTCTAGATATGTGTGTGTTGGGTTTTTTTAAAAATAGTGGCAAACTGGCACAATTATAGTGACCATCTAACACAATCATAGTGCCCAACTGCCACAATCATTGTGACCAACTAGCACAATCATAGTGCCCTACTGGCACAATCATATTTGCCAACTTGCACAATCATAGTGCCCAACTGGAACAATCATAGTGGCCAGCTGGCACAATCCTAGTGGCCAACTGGCACAATCATAGTAGCCTACTGGCATGATCATAATGCCCAACTGGCACAATCATTGTGGCCAACTAGCACAATCATAGTGCCTTACTGGCACAATCATATTTGCCAACTAGCACAATCATAGTGGCCAACTGGCACAATCATAGTGGCCAACTGGCATAATCATAGGGGCCAACTGGCACAATCATAGTGGCCTACTGGCACGATCATAGTGTCCAACTGGCACAATAATAGTTCCCAACTGGCTCAATCATAGTGGCAAAAAAGCACAATCATAGTGCCCAACCGGCACAATCATAGTGGCCAACTGGCACGGTCATAGTGTCCAACTAGCACAATTATAGTGGCCAACTGGCATAATCATAGTGGCCAACTGGCACAATCATAGTAGCCAACTGGCTCATTATAGTGGCCAACTGGCACAATCATAGTTCCCAACTTTCACAATCATAGTGGCAAAAAAGCACAATCATAGTGGCCAACTGGCACAATCATAATTCCCAACTGGCACAATCATAGTGGCAAAAAAGCACAATCATAGTGCCCTACTGGCACAGTCATAATTCCCATCTAGCACAATCATTGTGGCCAACTGGCACAATCATAGTGGCCAACTGGCACAATCATAGTGACCAACTGGCACAATCATAGTGGCTATTTAAATCAAAGCTGTTAGTCCACGAGTACGACCCACACAAGGCGACGCCTTCGGATCGAACGACTCTGCATCCGGCTGTAGCAGAGACCGGACGAGAAGAGGTCACGCATCTGGGCATCTGGGCATCTGGGCATCTGTTTGAGCAATCAAAGAACCAGGGCCCCTTTTTTTTACAAGGGCCACATATGTGTCACGTGTGAGGGCCATATATGTGTCCCGCCTCAGGGCCATATATTTATTTATTTAGGCATTTTTATCTAGCGCTTACCTTAAAGCTCTAAGCGCTTCACAATCATTAACAACATGGACATTATTTAAATTGCCCTCACGGGTGAGGGCCATACATGTGTCCGAGTGAAGGCCACTGAAGAGTACCGGGTCAGATCGCCAGCTCTACTTTATGATATGTGACGAGTTACAGTGTGTGAAGAAGGCTCAGATTGGATAAATTAACATGATTTTATTGTAACATTGCAATTTTGTTACAATGTAACATAGTAATATTTTAATATCGTGGCATTGTAACATTGTAATATTGGAATATTGTGACATTGTAATATTGTAATATTGTGACATTGTAAGATTGTGACATTGTAATATTGTAATATTGTGGCATTGTAACATTTTAATATTGTAACATTGCAATATTTTAATATTGTGACATTGTAATATTGTGACATTGTAACATTGTAATATTGTGACATTGTAACATTGTAATATTGTGGCCTTGTAACATTGTAATATTGTGAAATTGTAGTATTGTAATATTGTATCATGGCAACATTGGAATATGTTGACATTGTTACATTGTAATATTGTATCATTGTAACATTTTAATATTTTGACATTGTAATATTATAACATTGAAACGTGGTAATAATGTAATATTGTAACATTTTAAAATTGTAATATTGTAACAATGTAGTATTGTAACATTGTAACATTCTATCATTGTAACATTGTAATATTGTAATATTGTAGTATTGTAACATTGTAATGTTAAAACAATGTTATATTGTAACATTGTAATATTGTAACAGTGTATTTTTGTAACATTGTAACATTTAATCGTTGTAACATTGTAATATTGTGAATTGAAGTATTGTAACATTGTAATATTGTACTTTTTTAACGTTCGGGCGTTGTAACACTGTAACATTGTAATATGTTTGTAAGATTTTTTTTTTAAATATATCATTTCTCTTGACCTGAGCGTCGTTTGTTATAGATATTTGTTTGTCTGTTTGTTTTCTGGATTATGACAGACTTTCCAATCATTAAAAATGTTTTGCTTTGGCGAACTTTTTGCCAGCGTGTTTGCATCCACTACCAATTTGAGGACCTAAAAAGATTGAGTTCCCCACCCTCCACCATATACATTTATATTGAAGCTATTCTAGGGCTGTGTGGGGGTGGGGAGGGGGGGGGGTTGGGAGAACGACATGCTGCCGTTAACAAGATAGTGACGAATTTTTAAATTTCTTAGACTGGTACTTTATTAAACGGCAAGCAGTTGCTGGGTGGCCGAGCTTGGTGGCAGAGTTGGGTGGCCGAGCTGGGTGGCCGAGCTGGGTGGCCGAGCTTGGTGGCAGAGGTGGGTGGCCGAGCTGGGTGGCCGAGCTGGGTGGCCGAGCTGGGTGGCCGAGCTGGGTGGCCGAGCTGGGTGGCCGAGCTGGGTGGCCGAGCTGGGTGGCAGAGTTGGGTGGCCGAGCTGAGTGGCCGAGCTGGGTGGCCGAGCTGGGTGACAGAGTTGGGTGGCCGAGCTGGTTGGCCGAGCTCGGTGGCCGAGTTGGGTGGCCGAGCAAGGTGGCCGAGTTGGGTGGCCGAGTTGGGTGGCCGAGTTGGATTACCGAGCTTGGTGGCCGAGCTGCGTGTCCGAGTGGTCAAAACTGAGTCAACCTCAAGTTTGTGGACTGGGGTCACTACCCAGCAGAAGCCTAGACAAGCATAAAACCTCACCAGCACACTGAGTGGTATGGACTGATTAATCTGGGATGAAGAGAAGGCAGACTGTGATTGTCAAATCCAGAGATCCCTAGGCGATATGACAATGACACAATTAAAATTTCAACATGAAAAAACTCAGTTGTTCGAAAATGTCGTCCCTCCATATAAAGAAAAAAGGAAAGCATCGGCATCTCACCCCCCCCCCTTCCTACGCCACTGGTAAAAACGGCTTCACTGATAACAATGTCATAAAAGATTTTTCCTTTTGTTTCATCATCCTTGTTTTAATTATTTATTACGGAACATTTTTTTCGGTTTACACTGCCAGACCTGGCATTGGGTCAGCTGTCAGACATCTGGTCAACCATCTGCGATCTGGTTTTGTGGCACGCCTGTGGGCTGAGTTGTCACACGGATTACCGGGCGCTGCTGAACTGACGTGATCAGGTTCTGCGCTCGGTTCAATAAGGACATTCTGACGGTGGTTCACAAACCTGTATGTTTGGCAACCCCGTGAATAATACTGATGCAGTAATTGGTGAAAATAATTTAAACGACACGGAGATCTTTCATTAAGCGCCGAAGAAGGAAGGGGAGGGGGAAGGGGGTGGGACAGTTGGATGACAAGATGGCGGATGAACGGAGAGGAAGTGACGTGAAGATGAGCCGATGCGACAAGTTTGAAAGGGTCGTGGCGTCTGCTTCAAATGATTTGCTGGGTCTTACTTCAAACAAGAAGGAGTGTGGTGTAAAGTGAGATGACCTCGGGCAGCAAGGAGAGAATCCATGGATAACCGTAAGTCGATGGATGAGGGACTCTGTGTTTTTAGTGGACAGGCAATGTGCAGGATTATATTCAACTACCAGCTAAGGCCATAAAAATTAAGTTAAGGAAAAGACATTTTCTTGTGTAGAGTATTCTTTAAATGTGATATGTGACATTTACTATCCATGGATTCCAATTTGGGTTGTAAAAATCAACTTTTCGTTTCATAACGAAATTTCAATGGTTAATTTTTTTATTTTTTTTTGTTGGTTTTTTAAATTATCTGTTGTTTTTTTTTTAAATATATATGTATAACTTTTCCTTGACCTAAAATCCCCAGCTTTAGAGAGATGGACGCGTTCAATGTTGAAACGTGACGGTGAGTCTGAAGACTCGGTGAGAGACGTTTGAATAGGTTGAAGGGATATTCAGCAAGGCAAAAACATGTGTTGATGGTCTCCCTTTGATTTGAAGAGGGGAAAATGTAATACTTAATGAACATTTAGTTCAACTTTATTCTATGTGATTGAATCTGGTTCTTATTCCAAGGATTCTCAACATGTTTTGAATTTTGATTTCTAGAATTGTTCGTGGGTTAAATGATAAACACGTAATTATGTTTATTTGGATTAATCCAAAAAAAAATTTTTTTTTAAAGTAAAAGTCTTCTCAGCTTTGTCTCTTTCGTGGTGCAGCAATTAAACACTGAATATCAGAGATGTGTCACATTATGATGATGTGTTGTAGGGGACAATGTCTGAATAAATTAGAACATCAGCAAAAACAAGTTATTGTGCAGATCAAATCCTACGTGGCAAAAAAAAATTTTTTTAAAAATAATAATAAAATATTTTTAGAGCGATTCGGCGGTTTTCGCTTGAAAGTAAATTTAGCCTCGATCGGTTAATTCAACGGCTCTCAGCCTATTTCTGCTCTTCGCCCTCTGTACCCACTTTAATATTGTATTTAACTTTTGGCATGTGATTAATCATCTACAAGATGTGTTGGTCATAATGTGACGATTCGCGTAGGCTACATCACAAGGCTTGAGATTTTTTATTTTTTTTATTTAAGAGGGTAAGCTTATCTCCTCAGACAGCAAATTGTCGCTGTCCACGCCCCTGGATAACCCAAGGGAAACATCCCATGTGGGTGACGCAGCTTGCCACCAGTAAGGTCGCAGGAGTTATCGGAGCTTTCCCCGTGTGAATGTCATACCGTCTAAGGGACTCCATCTCCGGGTTTGAACTCAGGGTTTTCATTCTTTTACTACATCCCGACTAACGAGTTCCATCCTCCCCGGGGTGCTTTGGGGGGGGGGGGCGTTTTCGCTAGCATATAATTTTTATTTTTAAATGTGGCCCTAAAAATATCTGCCAACCCTAAATTTGTCTTAGTCTAAGGGACTCCATCTCCGGGTTTGAACTCAGGGTTTTCATTCTTTTACTACATCCCGACTAACGAGTTCCATCCTCCCCGGGGTGCTTTGGGGGGGGGGGCGTTTTCGCTAGCATATAATTTTTATTTTTAAATGTGGCCCTAAAAATATCTGCCAAGCCTAAAATCGTCTTACCACAATGACACAGTCTTAGAAAATGAATTCTGTATTTTATTCTTGTTTCAATGACATATAACGATCAGTGTCAATTTTTCCTTGGTGGCTGGACGGCTGTATGGTCTAAAACTAAATCGCGTTAATTATAAACTTCTTTGTTGCTGTTTTTTTATCATTCTAGAGGAAAAATGTTTAATACAGATATTTCATTAGATACGTTGAAAACAACAACAACTATTTATCTCAAGAAATCAGATGAGTAATCACAAATTCGTTCTGATCAACAGGTTCCTGGATGTTCTCTCCAAGATTTATCGGATGGTGACCAGGGTTTGGTCCCAAGTTTTGTGGTGAATCAAATGGAGGACCATTCACTGGAGAGGACGACAGAGGTGTAGCGAGGGTGTTTGGCGCACGATGACAAGATTCGTGCCAAGGGGACAAGCGCCCCCTTTTCTTTTTTTTTTCAACTCTCAAACCCATTACTTTTACCAATAATATAAGATCAAAGCACATTTTGGCGCCCCTAATTAGCTTGCGCCAGGGGACATCCCCCCTGCCCCCCTCGCTACGCCTCTGGTGGACGGTAAGTGGTTCTCAAATTGTGTTACGTAGAACGTTGTAAGACTTTGGAACGGTTTTTTTTAGTTTAATTATTTTGTATGCATTTTATGTCGATGCCCGGCCACTGATATGTGAAATGTGTGAAATGTGTGAAATGTGTGAAATGTGTGCAAAGTGTGAAATGTGTGAAATGTGTGAAATGTGTGAAATGTGTGAAATGTGTGCAATGTGTGAAATGTGTGAAATGTGTGAAATGTGTGAAATGTGTGAAATGTGTGAAACGTGTGAAATGTGTGAAATGTGGGAAATGTGTGAAATGTGGGAAATGTGTGAAATGTGTGAAATGTGTGAAATGTGTGAAATGTGTGAAATGTGGGAAATGTGTGAAATGTGGGAAATGTGTGAAATATGTGAAATATGTGAGCTATGTGAAATATGTGAAATATGTATCTATGAATTTGTTAAATAATGTCATAAAGTTGTTTGATATTATTCACTAACTCCATCTTTTTCGAAAATAGTTTAAGAATACACCCCTTTGGACGTCACCAGACTCCTGGGGCGTCACTAGCCTCCCTGGACGTCACTAGATTCAACTGCACGTCACTAGACTCCTGGGAGGTCACTAGACCCCACTGGACGTCACTAGCCTCTTGGGGCGTCACTACACCCTTTGAACGTCACTAGACCCCTAAGGCGTCACTAGACGACTGAGACGCAACTTGACCCGAGGGGCTTCAATAGAGCCCCCCCCCCCTTTCCCCCATGCATCACAGCTAATTTTAAATCGTGATTCGATAGTGTCTCGTACTAACTGCCAGAACTTTCTGAGATTTTGTTGGGGTGATGAATACCACCTTGACCCAAACCGAATTGTCCTCAAGGTCGCTACTGGCATCAGTTATCTCCCAGTAAACTCATCGGTTGTGATATCGACGTGGCCTTCTCTCGCCACGTCTGTTATCGACCTTCTTGCAAAGAGACAAAATATAATTAGAGCAATTTGTACTTTGGGTTATCACTACAGCAGCAAAAAAATGCAATTGCCAAATCAAGGGTTCTCAAAGGGTAGTGGGGTATTGACGCATCAGTCAGAATCTCCAGCCTCTGGGCACGGAATGCTCTTCATTAAAAAATAATATTATCTACAAAACAACGGAGTATTTTTATGTATGTATGTATGTTTCGCAGTAACGCCTTCTCATCAGCTCAAGGATAACTGCGTCTGATCTAGATATAAAAGAAAAATATTCTCCTAATGCCTTTTCGTCCAGATGATGTTAATATTTTTTTGTTTTAAATTTTTTTTTAAAATTGAAACATATTTTTTTACAACTGTGAGTGATATTACTGCTACTGAGGAACATGCACACACAAGATTTGTTTTATGGAGGGATCAAATACGACCTCATAGGATTGTCTACTTATGTTTAAAGGGGTACACTAGGGGAACAGCAGGGGAACAGCAGGGGAACAGCAGGGGAACAGCAGGGGAACAGCAGGGGAACAGCAGGGGAACAGCCGGGCAACAGCAGGTCAACAGCAGGTCAACAGCAAGGGAACGACAGGGAAACAGCAGAGGAACAGCAGAGAAACTGCAGGGAAACGGCAGTGGAACATGAGTCGAACAGCAAGGGACCTCCAGGGGAACGGCAGGGGAACATCAGGGGAACAGCAAGGGAACACTTACCATTATATACACAAAGCTGCACCTGATCAGCCGTCGTTGAAGTAAATATATATTTTTTTATGTATCATGTAATTTAAAAAAAACCATAACACGCGACCGAATGATAACAAATAACATTGCATGGGTCGCAAATCATAACAGACCTTCTATGGCTTAGTTCTTTCGTTTCCCCCCCCCCCACTTTCTTCAGTTCATCAGTTCACTGGACACGTCATAAGTAAAATAAATTATACCTAATTAATGAATGGGTCGCAAATCATAACCGACCTTCTATGGCTTAGTTCTTTCGTTTCCCCCCCCCCCCCACTTTCTTCAGTTCATCAGTTCACTGGACACGTCATAAGTAAAATAAATTATACCTAATTAATGTCATCAAGGAATTTTTAAAAATTATAAACCAGAAAAGAGTGACGTAATTGGTGGTCTATCAATTGTGGGATATTCACATACGTCTAGAACGGATGTGTCTCAGTTCTATAGACGGGATGTGTCTACTTCCATTTCTATAGACCAGGTGTGTCTACTTCCAGTTTTATAGACCGGATGTGTCTACTTCCTGTTCTACAGACCGGATGTGTCTACTTTCATTTATATAGACCTGATGTGTCTACTTCCAGATCGATAAACCAGACTGGATGTGTTACTTCCTAATATAGACATCGTATTTGTCAACTTTCTAACATGAAACCGGATGTGTCTACTAAAAAAATTAGAGAGACAAGATGTGCCTACTTCCTAATATAGAGACAGGATGTGTCTAAATTCTACTATAAAGACAAGCTGTTTCTGCTTACTAACTTAGAGACCAGATTTGTCGATTTCAAATATAAAGACCGGATGGGATTTCTTCTAAATAAATCAATTGGCTGCGAATTCTCCCTAATGCCTAGTCTGGATTTATCTACAACAACAAGAAAAGAATATTTCTATTCAGTTTCTTCAATGAAAGAAGATGCGAAATGGTATTTTCATTTGTACTTTGTACATGTGTTTGTATACTATGTGTTTGAGTGTGTGTGTGTTTGTGTGGTTGTGTATGAGGCGCGACGATGGCAGACACAACTTTATGCTTTCACTTCATCAGATTGCGTTAGCGCCCATTATTCAAATATAATACCCTTGGCGCATACGTCATTGACATCCTGTTTTAAAACTCTCCAACCAACCCGGTTTCAATTCTTTGCAGTTTTTTTAGTTAATCTCCTTGTGTGCAGTAATCAGATTTCTATCAATCTTATCTTCATGCTGACATTAATTTGAAAAGGTTTAGGGGGGGGGGGAGGGGGGGGGAGGGGGGGTGGTGGAGGTATCATTTTTTTCCAGCGTGAATTATTTGCCCCTGTCACTCGGTTTGGTCCATTGGTTTATGACTCGAGGCGATGGTTTTATTACGGCCTGGCGTTTGCGCTATCGGGGAATTTAAGCTGATAAAATCATGAGCCATTTTATTAATAAAACGAGCAATACCTCCTGGTCTGCAATGTTGATTTAATAGAGAGGGTCGCGCTAATGATGAGAATCTAGGGTATCAATGTATTCATGGTTTGGATTTTCTCTACTGAATATTTTTTTTAAAATAAATATATGCGTGGGGAAAAAAATAATTATTTCAATAAATGATTTACAAATACTGAACGACATATCTTGTGGTGGTTTTGAAATGTATGTTCTCTTTTTTTTTTATCTACAGAACAATGAAAGCCTTTTCATCAAACATGGGGACATCGGGAAAACCCAGCGGCCTCGCCATGACGTCATGGTCTCTTAGATGAAAACATGATTCGGCGCATGCGCTCAAGACTTCCTTGACAACTAAATGAACATGTGACAGCGTCATTCACAGGATCATCGGATTCTGAGCGGCGTTCTGTGGAAAGTGGTTTCTGCTGGGTCTTGGGTTGACATTGACAGCCACAGTGATGAAGAAGAGTTTGTGAGTGTTCACTTTTCTTTCCAACAATACAAAATTTAAAAACTTAACTGAGAGCAAACAGCCAATGAAATCCAGCCAGACAGGTTTGAAAATGCTACATGGCAACAGTGCACTCAAATATTTCCTCAAGTTTCGATCATTCGAAATTAAGCCGTGATGACGATGAGGTAAGCCCTCGTTAAAGGTACAAAAGCTCAAAAAGTGTTCTTAGAAGAGAAATCGAAACTAGCTCCCCAGCTATGAACGTTACAGACAACCCAAGAATTTCTAAGACGATAGCGAAGTTAGATTCCAACACAAGACGTCACAGCAGCAGATGAACGATCCTAGGCGATAACACAACCCGTAGCCCAGTTATGGACGTCAGTGCTACATCTAATCGTTCTTAGACGGTATCGCAACCCGTAGCCCAGTTATGGACGTCAGTGCTACATCTAATCGTTCTTAGACGCTATCGCAACTCGTAGCCCAGTTATGGACGTCAGTGCTACATCTAATCGTTCTTAGACGGTATCACAACCCGTAGCCCAGTTATGGACGTCAGTGCTACATCTAATCGTTCTTAGGCGGTATCGCAACCCGTAGCCCAGTTATGGACGTCAGTGCTACATCTAATCGTTCTTAGACGGTATCGCAACCCGTAGCCCAGTTATGGACGTCAGGTCTACATCTGAATGTTGTTAGACGATATCACTACTTGTAGCCCAGCTATGGACGTCAGTGCCACATCCGAATGTCCTTAGACGATAGCGCCACCCCGTAGCCCAGCGATGGACGTCATTGCTACATCCGAATGTTACTCAAACGAAACGTCAACTCGGGAGGACGGTCAAAAACTGATCTCTGACCAGCAATATTTCATCTTCTCGGAGATCTTCAGCACCGTATGCACCTGCGTGTCCGTCTTGGGTTGCCTCGGCAACCTGGTCACCATCAGAACGTTTATCTCCATGGGGGTCAAGGACGGCGTGACGCTCTCCTTCGTGTTCCTCACCGTCTCGGACCTCGCGTACCTCGTCGCCATGGCCGCGCACGCCGTCGCGCTGGGACTCTACGTGCTGGAGAGGAAAGGAGCGTACAAGGTGTGGTTTCCTGTCGAGCCGTTCGGGGTCTACGTCTTCTTCTCCAACGTCGGCATCCTGCTGTACCTCCTCACCATGATGACCACCACTTTTCTGGCAGTGGTCCGCTGCATGTGCGTGGCCATGCCGCTGAAATTCATGAACGTCTTCACCAAGAAATCCTCGATTTTGATCCTCTCCGTCTTCTTCGTCATCGCCGTGGCCAGCTACTTTCCCATACTCGTGTTCATGAGGATGGTCACGGAGTTCGACGAGAGGGTCAACGCCACGAGGTCCGTGCTGTGGATCTCGCCCAGGCGGGACAAGGTCAAAGAGGCCGTGTGGATCTCCAGGGACGTGGCGGTCACTTTCGTCACGCAGGTCATCGTCACGGTGTGCGTGATTGTCATGGTCAAGAGTCTCCGGACGGCGGCTAAATTCCGACAGAATTTTGCGAACATTCTAACACCCTCGAAGCCGACTTTCCAGAAGAATCTTCAGATATTTTCTGTGCTTGACATAAATGGAAATGGTCCAGGGCAAAAGGAACACGAGACGCCGAGCGCAGAGAAGAACAACATCGCGTATTCCAACAAGCTTAGTCTCAAAGACATGTCTGTGGTCAAGCAGGTGGTGCTCATATCTGTCGTGTACATCGTCTGCAACACTCCCAAGATCCTCGTGGACGTCACCGCCATGTTCGTCTCAGACTTCACACTGGGCAAGAGTTATCAGAACTTGTATTTGGTTGTGATCTCCCTCATGGAACTCTCCCAGGCACTTAATTCCAGCAGCAGTATCATCATCTATTACCGGTACAACTCGAGGTTCAGAAAGTGTTGCTTCTTTAGCAAACCACGAAAGAATTGCGCACTTTGAGATAGGTGCTAAAATGCGCATTTTATATCTCAAGTATAATATTGGATTATAATATTTAAATTATGGATTTAAAAATACTATTCTAATCGTCTTCCCTTCAATACAGATTAACTTCTTAACCAAGACATTAGAGCGACATCTGCTACTGTAGAAATACAGATTAACTTCTTAACCAAGACATTAGAGCGACATCTGCTACTGTAGAAATACAGATTAACTTCTTAACCAAGACATTAGAGCGACATCTGCTACTGTAGAAATACAGATTAACTTCTTAACCAAGACATTAGAGCGACATCTGCTACTGGAGAAATACAGATTAACTTCTTAACCAAGACATTAGAGCGACATCTGCTACTGGAGAAATACAGATTAACTTCTTAACCAAGACATTAGAGCGACATCTGCTACTGGAGAAATACAGATTAACTTCTTAACCAAGACATTAGAGCGACATCTGCTACTGTAGAAATACAGATTAACCGACTTCGATGTGTTCACTTATTTCTCAAAAAGATTTTACATCGTCATCCAAATGGTGTTCAGGTGTTAAATAACTATGTCATATTCCAAAAGTGTTTAAATACATATCTAAGTCATATTCCAAAAGTGTTTAAATACATATCGAAGTCATATTCCAAAAGTGTATAAATACATATCTAATTCATACTCCAAAAGTGTTTAAATACATATCTAAGTCATATTCCAAAAGTGTTCAAGTGACTTTCACAGTCATGTTACAAACGTGTTTCAATATTCTACACTCACGTGTCAAGGTGTCTTCGTGTGAGACTCTAATTCCAGTACATCTTTACTGTTGCATCTGATGTCCATGGTTCTTGTTAATAAATATACATTCTTTGATTGTCATGTTTAGCTAAGTCGTTTTATTATTAGGATTTGAACTAAGCACCGTTCAACACAGGCACCGACGAGATGATCACTAAATAGTTGCTTCAAATTCGCCTTAACTTTAACATCCTTATGGAGAACTTTTTTACAATTTTTGCCCGAAAAATTCCTCGTTCAGCTGAAAGAAAAAAGGGCCTAATGGCATTGGTCACCTCAGTGAGGGCTGCAGTGGTTGCAGAGGGGTGGGAGAGAGTCAAGTTTGGTCGGCTAAAATGAAGATGTGATTTTTTATGTGAATGAATATACAAAAAAAAAAACAATCTGAAAGGTATCTGGTACATCAGGTATATCTGGTACATCAGGTATATCTGGTACATCAGGTATATCTGGTACATCAGGTATATCTGGTACATCAGGTATATCTGGTACATCAGGTATATCTGGTACATCAGGTATATCTGGTACATCAGGTATATCTGGTACATCAGGTATATCTGGTACATCAGGTATATCTGGTACATCAGGTATATCTGGCACATCAGGTATATCTGGTACACCAGGTATATCTGGTACATCAGGTATATCTGGTACATCAGGTATATCTGGTACATCAGGTATATCTGGTACATCAGGTATATCTGGTAAATCAGGTATATCTGGTCTATGCTTTGCCTGCCTTCTAAATATATTATGTTCATTTTTACTTTAGTAGTATTTATTCCATTATAATATATTTCAATATTTGAATGTATTTTCAATAGTTCACTTGTTTACGATTTTGTTTTATATTGGCTCTACTGAGACGTTATGCAGAGATCCAAGTTCTTATCATCATTGATTTACCACCAGCAAAACCCCACCCCCACCCATCCTTAAAATGAAATTAAAAGTATCATCTGGATGCACATACTAATGCTCGAGAGAGGTGCACAAGGACACAACATAACATGGGTTATGTGCACACGGACACATCATAACATGGGTTATGTGCACAAGGACACATCATAACATGGGTTATGTGCACAAGGACACATCATAACATGGGTTATGTGCACAAGGACACATCATAACATGGGTTATGTGAACAAGGACACATCATAACATGGGTTATGTGCACAAGGACACATCATAACATGGGTTATGTGCACAAGGACACATCATAACATGGGTTATGTGCGCAAGGACACATCATAACATGGGTTATGTGCGCAAGGACACATCATAACATGGGTTATGTGCACAAGGACACATCATAACATGGGTTATGTGCGCAAGGACACATCATAACATGGGTTATGTGCACAAGGACACATCATAACATGGGTTATGTGCGCAAGGACACATCATAACATGGGTTATGTGCACAAGGACACATCATAACATGGGTTATGTGCGCAAGGACACATCATAACATGGGTTATGTGCACAAGGACACATCATAACATGGGTTATGTGCGCAAGGACACATCATAACATGGGTTATGTGCACAAGGACACATCATAACATGGGTTATGTGCGCAAGGACACATCATAACATGGGTTATGTGCGCAAGGACACATCATAACATGGGTTATGTGCACAAGGACACATCATAACATGGGTTATGTGCGCAAGGACACATCATAACATGGGTTATGTGCGCAAGGACACATCATAACATGGGTTATGTGCGCAAGGACACATCATAACATGGGTTATGTGCGCAAGGACACATCATAACATGGGTTATGTGCACAAGGACACATCATAACATGGGTTATGTGCACAAGGACACATCATAACATGGGTTATGTGCACAAGGACACATCATAACATGGGTTATGTGCACAAGGACACATCATAACATGGGTTATGTGCACAAGGACACATCATAACATGGGTTATGTGCACAAGGACACATCATAACATGGGTTATGTGCACAAGGACACATCATAACATGGGTTATGTGCACAAGGACACATCATAACATGGGTTATGTGCACAAGGACACATCATAACATGGGTTATGTGCACAAGGACACATCATAACATGGGTTATGTGCACAAGGACACATCATAACATGGGTTATGTGCACAAGGACACATCATAACATGGGTTATGTGCACAAGGACACATTATAACATGGGTTATGTGCGCAATGACACATCATAACATGGGTTATGTGCGCAAGGACACATCATAACATGGGTTATGTGCGCAATGACCAAATATAACATAAGATATTTGACGCCCCCGTCCTACACAAAACAAACATCATTGTTGGTCATTATTTTAAGTCATCATTAAATTAAGTTTGTGTTGTAGTGTGACCAAGCGAACTCTCTGAGGAATAAATTAATTTCTTTGACAACCACTTAAAAAAATTATTGGTTTGTTTGTTTGTTGTTTTTTTTTTTAAGTTTCTTTTTAAAAAATAAAGTTGAAAGGATAGACATAAACGGTGCTTAGGCGAACATCCACTCGTCTTGTTAAACACATAACAGCGAACGTGGAACAAAAATGGAAAGGCCCCTACAAACCAGAATTAGTATTTTGTATTCACGATTGACACGAAGAAATTCATCAATAATTATTAACGGTCAACGGTCAAAGGTCACGGGTCAAAGGTGAGTTTTGAGGGAGCATTGGTCCAAGAGTTGTGTGTAGCAGACGGTCGCGGCTCAAATGGTCGACCTTTTGAGATTCCCGCGACCAGAATGAAAGCCACTTTGAAGCCACCGCAGTGTGAGAGAGTCTACCTCTTCAAAGTGAACACAATGGCCACGGTCAAGCACAAACCTTGCAGTGCCTCCTGTACTTGGAGCTGTAGTGGTAGTAGATGAAAATGTTGACGCTTGAGTACACGGTCTGGAAAATGTAGAGCACGCCAATCATGGTGAGGTACAGGTTTTCGTGCAGCCTCCCCAGGGCGAACTCTTGCTCGAAGAGACCCGTGAAGTTGATGACGATCTTCGGCATGTTGCAGACGATGAAGATTATGCTTATCAGAAGAACCTGCTGTACCGCCTGCAGCTCCTTCCCGATGAGCTTGTTCGGGTTCGCTGCCGACCGGGGTGCCTCGTTTTGACCAAGGTCAACGTTAAGGTCGCCAAATCTTAGTTTCTCGGAGACAGACTTAACGCTCATCTGCGACATCCGAAACACCGAGGCGGACCTCAGGCAGTCCGCCATTACGATGACGCACGTGATGACGATCAACTGCGTCGCTATGGGCAGAATGGCGTCCCGGATGACCCAGACAATGTCCTTGACCCTTTCTCGCATCGGCGATATCCATAGCATGGGTCTCGTCGCGTTGACCCTCGCGTCGAACTGCCTGATCATCCCCATGAACACCAGCACCGGTAAATAGCTGAAGAGAGAGAACATCGCAAAGACGAACACCACTGCGGTCGCGCGTGTCCGTCTGAACGAGTTTTGGAACTGCAACGGCCTCGCGACGCTCAAACACCGAACCACGGCGAGGAGCGTGGTGGTGAGGATGGACACGGTGTACGGGATGCTGCCGACGTTGCCGAAGAAGATGTAGACGCCGTAAGGGTCGACGGGGAACCAGAGAGAGTAGTTGTGGAGCTTCTCAGCGGCCATGAACCCAAAGGAGACGGCGCGAGCGAGCATGGCCGTGAGGTAGGCGAGGTCCGAACACGCTAGGAGCAGGAACGCCGTGGTGACGCCATCGGAAAGTCCCATCGAGACGTACGCTTTGATGTTCACGAGATTGCCCAGAATTCCGAGCAGGGAGATCAACCCGCGGGCTGCACAGAAGCATCCTTCCACCATCAGGTACGCCTCGTCCGTCAGCAGTTGGTCCGTGTCCACGCTGGCGTTGACAGTTATGACAGCTGGATCCATTGTCACTAGAATCTCCATAGAAATGCTAAAGTTGTTGAAACACGAATATAGTTATATAGCCAATGGTAAGACTGTGTAGCTCCAATGATCACGAGTTTTATGTTAGATCTTTTTTTTTATAAATAATTCGACTTAAATTTCAGATCTTTCAAAAGCACTGACAAACGTACTGCAATTTTAATCAGCCCTGCCCTCTACACATTATCCAGCTGTATAAAATAGCAAATATTTCTTTGGATAAAAAATAAGTCTTTGCTTTTTTATTGCTAGCTTCAATCACATCTGTTATTAAAGGTGTCCCTCGGGACTACGTCATTTAAAGCGAATCAAAGCCGAGACGGCAATTAGGTCCTTTGATGGACACAAACTAATGATGCCCCGTTTTCAACGTACTGACTTCCCCTTGTCCGAAGATACTCTTAAGTTCCCTGGGTACACTGAACTGACTCCCCCTTGTTAGGACGTACTGAAGTCCCTTGGCTTACACAGCACCAACTTCCCTTTTGTGTCTGCCAATCTTAAAATACTTTGATTCCTGCTCTTCGNNNGGATCTGAAGACTATTAAATCAATGAAACATTTTTTCACAGCAAGAGACATCCTTTCTGTCCACATCTCTGTAATATTTCTCGACAGAACTGTGGTTAGCGCAAAATTAAAAATACAGTGTTAATTATTGTGAATTTTCTAATATAAAAATCATCACCTTACATGTAATTTAAATATCTATTTTTTTTAAACACAACACGTTGGCAGAGTGAGCAATTTAAGACGTGTTTATTTTAATTGTGTGGTGTTATTTATTTAATTTTGAGCTAACTCCCCAGTTACATTTTGAACACAACACTTCTTCGTCTGTTGGTCTTTCTTTGTTTGTCTAATTAACCCGATTCGCTTACTGGGTCAAAGAAGACAACGCGTCATCGAATTTTAAAGTCAACGATTACATGCATAAATTACTGTAATGTCATCACATCGCGATGTCTAGGAAATGATTTGTTTCTTCTACCATTTTAAAAAAAAAACAATTTTATAATGTTAAGACTGGGTCATGTCAACATTAGGGTTACGATAGATGAGAGAGAGAGAGAGAGAGAGAGAGAGAGAGAGAGAGAGAGGGAGAGAGAGAGAGAGAGAGAGAGAGAGAGAGAGAGTCAATATTTATCAGGTCGCGTTCCCAAAGGTTCTATGGGTGATCACAAAGTGTCATTGTGTCGTGATCATAATGTGTCGTTGTGTTATGTGTCTGACGAATATTTGTTGATTAAACAGAGTGGCTAAAGAGGAAAACATATCTTTGTTATTTTAAGTAAATTCATGTTTTCCCTCTCAACAAATGTATGTTTGTGAGCACACTTTGTGTGTGTTGTGCGCGCGTGCGGGTGTGTGTGTGTTGATTTCATTGATTTTATTGAGTAATGATGTGTAAAGTTGTTAATATTAGCAGGGGTTCCGGTACGTCTTTGTTTTATTTCCCCAAGCTAAAAAAAAAAAGGAGGATTTATTTCCCCAAACTAAAAAAAAAAGGAGGGGGGGGGGGGTTAATGCTTGTCTCCTCTCGACTTTAAAGGAAGCCATTTCGTCGCTACACAGAATTTTTTACCAAAATCACCCGGCTAGTACGGTGTAATAATCAAAACAGAATATCGCCTCCAGATAAACTTACAGTAACACCAATATTTTGTTCCCTTTTTCCATTTAATTACAGCATGTCTTGTGTTTCCCGTTATCTCGCGAGAACCACTCAACGTGTTGATGGTGCTGCTTCTCCGTGATGGTAGATGGCTGACTTTATGATGGTAGATGGCTGACTTTATGATGGTGAATGGCTGGCTTTGTGATGGTAGATGGCTGACTTTATGATGGTAATTGGCTGACTTTATGGCAGTAGAGGGCTGGCTTTATGATGGTGAATGGCTGGCTTTGTGATGGTAGATGGCTGACTTTATGATGGTAGATGGCTGACTTTATGATGGTAGATGGCTGACTTTATGGCGGTAGATGGCTGGCTTTATGATGGTGAATGGCTGGCTTTGTTGTGGTAGATGGTTGACTTTATGATGGTAGATGGCTGACTTTATGATGGTAGATGGCTGACTTTATGACGGTAGATGGCTAGCTTTATGATGGTGATGGCTGACTTTATGATGGGAGATGGCTGGCTTTATGATGGTAGATGTGTGACTTTATTTTGGTAGATGGCTGACTTTGTGATGGTAGATGGTTGATGAGGCCAAACAGTGCATGAAAGTTTCTTTTGCAGTAGGCGCAATGTTGAATTAGGATATCTCCAGGCGCAAGGTATAGATGGACTATCTCCAAGTTCAAGGGATAGATGTCCAGGTGCAAGGTACAGTTAGGATATCTCTAGGTGCAAGGTGTATATGGGATATCTCAATGTGCAAGATATAGTTAGGATATCTCAAGGTGCACGCTATAGTTGGGATATCTCCAAGTGCAAGGTATAGTTGGGATATCTCAAGGTGCAAGGTGGAATTGGGATATCTCCAGGTGCAAGGTATAGATGGGATATCTGAAGGTGAGAGTGAAAACTAGGATATATCCATTCACAGTGGTGACAAAGGATGTTCTGATGGCTGTGGTTTTTTAACCGAGCATCTGTGTAATGGAGAGTGCCTAAAGGATCGATACTTTACTATCGATTTATTTTCCTACAGGCCTGGTATAATGTGAAATGCTTTCAAAGACGACGTTCAGCCCATTTACCTTGTGACAAAGAATAAAAGATGACACCAGAGTTACTCCGACAGCTTCTCAAACTATAGTTTGTCTACCTCTAAGTCAATTGGACAGTTGGTGGAGCACGAATCTAGCTTTCTTTATAGCAATGACAGGTAGGAATACTTTTCATGAGATGAATTCTGATGAACAGGCTTTCATGAATGCATATAGAAATACGTGTAACAAAGTATGGGAAAACATGGGGGGAAAAGGACGCAAAATTACAACGCGCGTATCGACCAAAAGCCTTCTTCGGTGAACAAAGGACAGTACCGGTAAAATCAATATAAAAATAACAATTTGTTTCACTTATTATGTAGTCTCCCCCCGATCCAAAAGAAAAAAAAATAAATATATATATATATATTATGTTCTCGTTGTCATAAAATGTAGCTAACCGGAATTTCAAAAATGCGCCATTTCATTATTATATGTAGATTTAATGTTGTTATAATGTGACTTTCAACAACGGAATATGGTGCTAGCTATTTTTACATCTACCTTGGTTAGGGGGGGGGGGGGGGGGATAACAATTGTGGTCCTTTTAATACTAAAAGTTGACAAATTAATGTACACTTTTTTAAATTAAGATAAGTTAAATTCATTATTATATGTAGATTTAATGTTGTTATAATGTGACTTTCAACAACGGAATATGGTGCTAGCTATTTTTACATCTACCTTGGTTAGGGGGGGGGAGGGGGATAACAATTGTGGTCCATTTAATACTAAAAGTTGACAAATTAATGTACACTTTCTTAAATTAAGATAAGTTAAGATTATTTATTGATAGACATATTTTTTTTTTAAATTACACTGCACATCCTTATTTCGGTAAATAAATAAAACCATATTTGAACCAAGACAACATTTTACAATAACAACAATTTCCACACAAGGCATCTTAAGTATTTCTCTAGTGTAGACAGCAGCTTAAATAAACTACTTTTCATAAGTGATCATATAGATTTACGAACCTTAAAAAGAATAGTGTTCGCGACTTGTGGAGCCTACCAAAAATATTCCCGCGAACCGGATTCGAACCAGTGACCTAAGGATAGCTTCAAACTTCTACAGTCCTCGGCTCTACCAACTGAGCCATCGCGGGGTTAGATGATTAGTAACTCATGCGAACAAATTCAACGTTTGAAAATTCATCAGTGACGATTAATTGTGTGCTCCCATGGGCTGATCTTGGGCTACCTGTGGCATCGCGCACTCTCTGTTTACAAGGCATGTCTTACCTGGCATCTTGCAGGGCATCCGCTACGCTTCACTGATCCGTCAACATTCATTTTTATACCTGCTCGATCTTAAGTCAGTTGATAATGGCCAGGTTTTGACACTGTCATGCGCTATGAAAAGAGTAAAGTTTTTTGGGTTTTTTTTATATAATAAAAAGGCCGGCAAAAACAACTGAAATAATCAATTTAATTCCACAAATATAATTGATTGTGGTCAAATGAGTTTATTTTTTTATATTTAAAACACTTTAACATCCAACATGTTGGAAACAATATAAACATATATATATATATATATATTTATATGTGTCAAGACAGCTTGCGGGCAACCGTCCGTCACAATGTGACAATGGTGAAGACTTCGCAGGATTATAAGCTGGTTCCCAACAGCAAATCGCCTCTCTCCACGCCGCTGGATAACCCAAGGGGAACATCGTTGGATGATACAGCTTGGCACCAGTGGCGTCGCAGGAGGTGTCGGAATGTTTCATTGTACCAATGTTATCCGCTTACGGGACTCCATCTCCGCGTTTTAATTCAGACTTTTCCTTCTCTTAGATGAGTTGCCATCCAAGGTTGACGGGTCCCATCCACCCGGGGTGCTGGTGATCTTTTTTGCTGGTGGCCACCTACTTGAGATTTGCTCAGTTAAGACCATTCGACCCCCCAGCACCCAGCTTTCAAGACAGCTAGAGATATCACAAAAATAGAACAAACTTGAAGCACAACATGAATTGGTCAGTTGAAGATTTAAATGCTACTGTAAAACTAACACAAAATTGGAGAGTGCGTCATACCTCTCAATCTTAGAGACCTAAGATTATCACAGATTCCTTAGGTCATCATAGATGTCTAAGATCATCACGACCAAGGTTCCGTCTTTCCAAAGACTTGCTCTAGCCAGCACCTTCCACACAAAACATACCACGTCGCATCTCCCACATCCCACCTCCCACATCCCACCTCCCACATCCCACGTCCGACGTCCCAACTCCCACCTCCCACCTCCCACACCCACATCCCACCTCCCACATCCCACGTCCTACATCCTACGTCCTACATCCCAAATCCCACCTCCTACATCCCATCTGCCACATCCCACGTCCCTCTTCCCACATCCCACATCTCACATTCCACATCCCACCTCCACATCCCACACCCCACGTCCCATCTCCCACATCCCCCATCCCCACTCCCAGCTCCCACATCCCACATCCCATATCCCTCCACCCACATCCCACATCCCATCTCCCACATCCCACCTCCCATCTCCCACATCCTACGTCCCACCTCCAACATTCCACGTCCCATCATCCACATCCCACCACCCACCTCCAACGTCCCATCTCCCACCTCCCACCTCCCACTTCCCACGTCCCATCTCCCACCTCCCACCTCCCACTTCCCACCTCCCACATCCCACATCCCACCTCCCATTTCCCATCTCCCACATCCCACCTCCCACATCCAACCTCCCACATCCCACCTCCCACATCCCCCCTCCCATCTCCCACATCCCCCCCCCCACATCCCACCTCCCACCTCCCACCCCCCACATCCCCCCTCCCACACCCCCCCCCCCACCCCCCACAATCCCACATCCCACCTCCCATTTCCCATCTCCCACATCCCACCTCCCACATCCAACCTCCCACATCCCACCTCCCACATCCCCAGTCCCATCTTCCACATCCCACCTCCCACATCCCACATCCCATCTCCCATCTCCCACATCCCATCTCCCACATCCCACCTCCCATCTCCTACATTCCATCTCCCACCTCCCACATCCCACCTCCCATATCCAACATCCCACCTCCCACGTCTCCTAAAATTTAAAAACTCTCTCAAATTACAGCTTTCATTTCCTTCTCAGTAGCCACATACGGTAATATAGTCTATAGAATCAGTTGTGGCATACCTGGACTTGTATAATTTGTATTATAGGTCTACTAATTTTTTTTTAAAGATGGACAACCTGGTGATTCGATAAGCTAGGAAAAGGTAACCTGGACTATCACTTGTACATCACTTGTCACTACTTTTGTCAAGGTAGAAGATATAAAGGGACACAATTCTGTCAGGTGTTGATCCCTAGGATCAAAATTGTTCGTACCCCAGAGCCATCAAAATTGGACGCGTCTTTCTGAATGTTCGTGATTGATTTAAACCACAAAACAATATATTTGTAACCCGCGATGGCTCAGTTGGTAGAGCGGAGGACTGTAGATGTTAGAAGCCATCCTTAGGTCACTGGTTCGAATCCGGTTCGCGGGAACTTTTTCTTTTTCTTCGTCTTCTGATTAAAAATTCTTCATTCATTCTGTAGAATAAAAAATAATTCTAATTATTTATTTAATTAATTATTCTTTGTCAGGAAATGTTGAACCGGCAATTAAGTATACGTTTTTCTAAAAGATATATTTTAAAAACTGTAGCCCTTTTCTGCTAACTAGCACACATATTCTGGTGAGGGTCTGAGATTACTCTCTTATGACCCCGGCTAGTAAATTGGCTACCAGCTCCATATGCTGAGCTGAGCCATACAACACTTTCCTCACACAGGGTCCTCCAACCGATCTGGCTTCCCCCGGGAGATCTAGTGTGGGACATTCGGTCAACAGGTGCTCTAGAGTCTCCGCGGCCAGGCTGCAATGCCGGCAGGTATAGGATCCCTGTTGTTATCCAGCCGCCCGAAATATGTGCGCAAGGAGCAGTGCTCGGTGCACTAGAGACAGACCGAAAGTGATTTTCTGATTTCGGCCGAAGCCGAAAATAGGCCGAAAGTTTAAAATGACTTTCCGCCGAAACCGAAAAAAGGCCAAAAGTTTAAAAATGACTTTCGGCCGAAACCGAAGAAAAGCCGAAAGTTAAAAATGAATTTCGGCCGAAACCGAAGCCGAAACCGAAAATGAAATATTAAGATAATTTGAAATTTTTTTCCCGCCTACATTCTGCTTACATCGAAAATGATGTGGGAAAATATAAATATTTACATTCTTTTTATAAAAATGAGATAATCGTAAATATTAATAAATAAAAATCTAATTTAGGGTTCTCAAACTCGCGGCCAGCGAGCCATTTGTGACCCGCAAGACGATATTTTGCGGTCCGCTACATGACAGAAAAGTTTAGTGTAAATTCGCCGGCCCGTTTCCCCCATTCTCATATATATAACGTGACTCTCCGCGACGGTTTCAGTCGAATCTCACCGACTAATCTAATTCTGATTTTTTTTTTAAATGTCTCTATATATTTGTATGCCAGCTCTCTGGCAACAGTGAGTAGGTGGATGAAAGTGAATCCTAGTCCTTGAGAACCCTTAATGATTTTTTTTTTATTTATAAAGGTTGACCAGCTGTAACAGTTGTAATCGCTTTTTTGTGGATTACTTGATGCGGCCCACTCTCATTCAGACACTACCTCCTGCGCCCCCCCCCCCCATAATTTGCGTTTGATACCCTTGATCTAATGAATACTTTGGATTTTACCATTTTAATATAAAACTAATTTAAATTGATTTACAATTTTTTTTCAAATTTGTATGGTAGGAGAAAATTTGGCAGAAATTGGGGGGTGGGGGGGGGGAGGAGGGGAAATTAATGCAAAATATTATTTTTTTGAAAGCGGGTCTCTAAAAAATGTGGTTCTAAAAGATCACTTAATTTGTTCTTAAAGATCGCTTAGTTTGTTGTTAAAGATCGTTTAGTTTGTTGTTAAAGATCGTTTAGTTTGTTGTTAAAGATCGTTTAGTTTGTTGTTAAAGATCGTTTAGTTTGTTGTTAAAGATCGTTTAGTTTGTTGTTAAAGATCGTTTAGTTTGTTGTTAAAGATCGCTTAGTTTGTTGTTAAAGATCGTTTAGTTTGTTGTTAAAGATCGCTTAGTTTGTTGTTAAAGATCGCTTAGTTTGTTGTTAAAGATCGCATTAGTTTGTTGTTAAAGATCGTCTAATTTTTGTTAATGATCGCTTTATTTGTTCTTAAAGATCGTTTAGTTTGTTCATAAAGATCGCTTAGTTTGTTGTAAATTCGCTTAGTTTTTTCATAAAGATCGCTTAGTTTGTTCTTAAAGATCTTTCAGTTTGTTTTTAAAGAACATTTAGTCTTCTGTTAAAGATCGCTTAGTTTATTCTTATAAATCATTAAAGATCATTTGTTTTGTTCTTAAAGATCGTTTAGTTTGTTGTTAAAGATCGTTTAGTTTGTTCTTTAAGATCGTTTAGTTTGTTATTAAAGATCGCTTAGATAGTTCTTAAAGATCGCTTAGTTTGTTTTAAAGATCGTTTAGTTTGTTCATAAATGTCGTTTAGTTTGTTGCTAAATATCATTTAGTTTGTTCTCAAAGATCGCTTAATTTGTTTTTAAATGTCGCTTAGTTTTTTGTTAAATATCGCTTTCGCTTAGTATTAAATGACTGAAAACCTGAATAACTTTCGGCCGGATGGCCGAAAGTCAAAGTCAATTTCGGCCGAAACCGAAGAAAAACCGAAATTTAACTTTTCTCTTTCGGCCGAAACCGAAATTAAGCCGAAAGTTAACTTTCAAGTTTCGGCCGAAACCGAAACTTGGCCGAAAGTGATAAAATGGCCACTTTCGGCGCCGAAACCGAAGCCGAAGCCGAAGCCGAAATTCGGTCGGCCTCTACGGTGCACATCTGCGTCACTAAGCTCTGCTGTCTGCGGCCTAACCCCTACCATGGGTCTTGTTTGCTAGGAGTGGGTAAGTTTGAATAGACGCCCTTTTCCACTAGACTTGTCGATGGGTCTCAAAATGTCCTCTTCTTTGCCTTCAGTTCCCGTAAAAATTCAAAGTTCAATACGTTCCAGTGTTGGCACCCTTTGGAAGATATTATGCCACACGAAGGATTTCTATTTTATTAAGCGTACCAACAATGTACAAGTCAACCATATACAATATGTGCCCTTAGAAGTCGCCCTTAAAAATAGTAGTAAATCTTCCGGATCTTGAACCATTTCAAGAGTTTCACAAAGGCCCATTGCATTAGCTGCTACGTGTCCCTAGAAGTGAAAGTAAGAAATGAAGGAAGGGCAGGTTGTCTTGGACAAGGTCATTATCTCTCGTGACAGAGCACAATGTATTCATTGTTAAGCAAATTTAGTATTATTTTCGAAAAAACTAAATTATGGTCGACTCTTAAAAGGGTGCCATCTTCTTTTTTTTTTTAAAGTTACAGAACATTTCCAATAAATATTTAATAAGGCGACACCAATGAATCAATGATATGCTGCCTATGGCTAAGAAATTTGGCATTTCTGGGGAGTGTGTTTGGTCCATGGAACGGAAGGTCTGCTTTTATATATAAGGTCGCGTTATTCTTGAGCCCCAACCCGGCCACATATCGGTTTTCAATTTCAAGACTAACACCTTTAAATACCGATGCCCCCCTCCCCCCAGTTCCCCCCCCCCCTCCGGAGCTGCGATGGGTCTGGTGGATTTAAATAGTTACCTTAGTTTGACTTCAATTAAAGATGCTATCTATGGAAAAAAAATTGCATTAAATAATTTATTATATTTCAAATTATTTGAATGGAAAGACAACTATGCTAAGGAAATAACTTAACAACCCGCGATAGCTCAGTTGGTAGAGCGGAGGACTGTAGAATGAATGAAGCTATCCTTAGGTCACTGGTTCGAATCCGGTTCGCGGGAACTTTTTTTTTTTCGTTGTTTTTTTTTTATGCCTCTTTTTTCAATTCGTGTTAAAATGTTATTGTTAAATATTTAGGTAGAGCGGAGGACTGTAGAATGAATGAAGCTATCCTTAGGTCACTGGTTCGAATCCGGTTCGCGGGAACTTTTTTTTTTTTCGTTGTTTTTTTTTTATGCCTCTTTTTTCAATACGTGTTAAAATGTCATTGTTAAATATTTTGTCCTCTAAATGATATAGGTCACATGTGGAGACCTTTCCACACAAAGACAGAGTCCAAAGATCTCTGCGCCTGGGGGCACGTGAACTGTGTGCTTATGGCAATATGTACCCAAACTATGAGCGTTAATTAGTATTTCACCGCGCCAATATCATAAAAGCAACTCAGTCACTATCAACTCATAGAAGTCATTTTTTCTATATCATAAAAGTCATTTTGTCTATATTATATAAGTCATTTTGTCTATATTATATAAGTCATTTTGTATGTATTATATAAGTCATTTTGTCTATATCATATAAGTCATTTTGTCTATATTATATAAGTCATTTTGTCTTTATCATATAAATCATTTTGTCTGTATTATATAAGTCATTTTGTCTATATTATATAAGTCATTTTGTTCTGTATTTTATAAGTCATTTTGTCTATATTATATAAGTCATTTTGTCTCTTTATATAAGTCATTTTGTCTCTTTATATAAGTCATTTTGTCTATATTATATAAGTCATTTTGTAAAAAAATCCATTATTGTTCCTTTTGTCTTCAACATGGCCTTTAAAAATGGATGATCATGCCAGGCAGGGGCGTCATTTCAAGTTATTCTCAGGGGGTGGGGTGGCCTAACCCAAAACTTGGTGGGAGTGTTAAGTTGTATATTACTTACTGGAGGCGCCACAGTTCATAGCACCTGCACATTTTTAGTTATTTATTTTATTGTTTTTTGTTGTTGTTTTTTTTTTGTTGTTGTTGTTATTTTAACTTTCATTTTCCTAAATTTTAAGCTTAACATTTGTTGTTGTTTTTTTTTTGGGGGGGGGGTGGTGGGGGTGGTGGTCAAATGCCCCACTCTGCCCTACCAAATGAGGTCACTGATGCCGGATCAGCACGCGTGCCGTAGGTCACTTGTATGAAAGGTCATTTATCTGTGTGGTCACTCGTCTGTGTGGTCACTCGTTGGTGTGGTCACTCGTCTGTGTGGTCACTCGTCTGTGTGGTCACTCGTCTGTGTGGACACGTGTAATTATAAGTTTCCAGTCAGGTTCAGATCAACACTCTGGTACGGAGACACAGGAGCGTAGGTTCCACCTTAGCAAATCTTTGAGCATTCTTTGAGCATTCTTTGAGCAATCTTTGAGCACGCATGGGATTTAGGTCACAAAAAACAGTATCTTGACTCCACCGGGGTAGGGGGGGGTGTGGCATTCCCCGTGAACTCCCACCCCTTCCGCTCTCCAGCCAGCTACGCCCCTGCATGGACCAGAGCAAATTTTTGTGTGAAGACTATGACTAAGCTTTACACCTTCCTTTTTAAGTGGTTGACCTCTTGTGGACCAGCGATCGGGTCTTTGGCGGTCCATCTCTCTGAGAAGCACTATTTCAGTTAAGCCAGTTTATGTCAGTTAGTTAATTTAGAGATCATATCTTCCACTGAAACTTTGAATAAATCAGTGTAGCCGATACATCTCAATTCACGTTTGCCATTCATCTGTGTCTAAGAATTGGATCTGAAAGCTATACGGCTCAAAGGGTTGTGATCCAAATTTATCAGTGTTTATTTTTTTTAAATTATAAATATGTAGATCTAGATTCCCTTCGGCAATCAATAATGTGTTCTCGTTTGATGTAGTTTTTTGAGAACTTATTTCCTAGTTTGCATGGTCATTACCACCCGCGATAGCTCAGTTGGTAGAGCGGAGGACTGTAGAAGAATGTTGCTATCCTTAGGTCACTGGTTCGAATCCGGTTCGCGGGACCAATTTTTTAATATTTTTTTTATTTTTAATTTAGTATTTTGGATATAACCAAACAACATTTCTTACGATTGATAAACTTACCATTACCTTACAAAGCATGTGGTCCTGACAACATTAAACCACGAGTGCTCAAAGAATTAGCCAAAAAAATCGCTCCTGCACTGACAATCCTCTTCCAATCGTCACTATGCACAGGAAATGTTCCAGCAGACTGGAGAACAGCGCATGTCACTCCAATTTACAAGAAATGGGAGCATTCCGACCCTGCCAACTATCGTCCGCTATCCCTCACTAGCGTCGTCTGCAAACTGTTGGAGTACATAATCGTAAGCTCTGTCATGGAGAATCTTGAAAGCCAAAATATACTCAATGACTGTCAACATGGCTTCCGAGTCAATAGGTCATGTGAGACCCAGCTTCTCGAATTTGTAGAAGACTTGATGACCAATCTGGAGAACCACGTGCAGACAGACGTGCTAGTAATGGACTTCGCTAAAGCATTTGACCGGGTGAATCATAGTTTGCTTCTACACAAACTCCAGAGATATGGGATTCAAGGCACCACTAAAACATGGATCTCTAGCTTCCTCAGCCACCGACGCCAAGCAGAAGTGGTGGGCGGTACAAGCTCCTCCTTTGTCAATGTGAAGTCAGGGGTCCCCCAGGGATCAGTCCTGGGCCCCTGTTTGTTCCTAGCATACATTAATGACCTACCGGAGAAACTGACATAACAGACAAGACTGTTCGCAGATGACACAGCAGTGTATAGGACGATCGCCAACAGATCTGACCAGGACCAGCTACAACAGGATCTCAATCTGTTAGCTGAGTGGGAGATGAGCTGAGACATGGAATTTCACCCTGCCAAGTGCCAGACACTATCAATCTCTAGAAGTTGTACTCCTCTACACTACCAATACGAACTGCATGGCCATATACTTGAGCAAGTTTACTCCGTAAAGTACCTGGGTGTTACCATTCAAAGAGAGGTCCACTGGGACGAACATATTAACAATGTATGTAACCAAGCAAACCAAGCCTTGGGGTTCTTAAGGCGAAATCTAAAGATTGGCAACTCCTGTGTGAAAGAAAGAGCATATAAAACCTTTATCCGTCCGATTTTAGATTATGCATCTTCAGTCTGGGACCCATTTACCCAGAAGAGCATTGACAGGTTGGAGGCGGTCCAGCGACGAGCAGCACGCTTTGTCCTAAACCGCTACAGGAATACCTCTAGTGTTGGCAGCATGCTAGAAACACTAGGCTGGTCACAATTGGAGAAACGACGACGACAATCCAGGCTCTCCATGATATACAAGATAAATAATGGGCTGGTCCACTGTTCCAGTATTAAACAGAAACTCGTCCCTCTCCCTATTCAGGCTCATACCAGCAAGAAGCCAGTATAGGAGCTGCTCATTCCTGCCCAAGACAATCAGGGACTGGAACCATCTTTCAAAAGGAACAGTTGAGGCGACAACACTAGACACATTTGTGTCTATTACTTCAAACCCCTAGTGCATAATTTCCTCATCACCACCAGTAACAGAAACATTGCAAATCCCATCTACATGCATAGGAGCCAAAATGATCAATAAATTGATCGTGGGCCCTTAAGATATAGAAGAAGAAGATTAGTTTATTACATTGATAAACTTACCATTAGTTTATAACATTGTAAAAAGTATGCTCTGTTTTTTCCGGACATAGTTTATCTTTTTTTTAATTATTGAGCTAAAATAAGGAACAAAATCCATGTCGCGTAACTCTCACAATTTTCAGTCAGACTTCTCCATCTTCTTTACATTGGATATCTGTCATTAGAGTGTACGCCATTAACAATGTTGGTCTACATTCTACGCCTTATGGTCTCAGTCTACGCCTTATGGTCTCAGTCTACGCCTTATGGTCCCAGTCTACGCCTTATGGTCTCAGTCTACGCCTTATGGTCTCAGTCTACGCCTTATGGTCTCAGTCTACGCCTTATGGTCTCAGTCTACGCTTTCTGATCTCAGTCTATGCCTTATGGTCTCAGTCTACGCCTTATGGTCTCATTCTACGCTTTCTGATCTCAGTCTACGCCTTATGGTCTCAGTCTACGCTTTCTGGTCTCAGTCTACGAATTATGGTCTCAGTCTACACCCTCTGACCTCTTTGAATCTGCTCTGCCTCTTTCTGATCGACGTGAGTTGTTACACCATTATCCACCTCTCTACGCCAGGTGTAAAAAATGATATGAGAAACTACGCCAGGTGTAAGCATGATGTATAAAGGATACACAACCCGAGACCGTTTGACAGGGACAGTCATTTTACCTGGTATGCGTGAAAGCATAAACTTGGCTCTTTTTTTTACTACCACGACAGCCCCAGCGAATCACCATTGCCAACACTCCATGTTGCTATTGAAATTTTGCAATACAGGACTGCAATGATGTGCCTCTAGCAGTACTTAGTTTCTTCACCTTCTACAGGATGAGAAATAAAAAATGTGTAATCGCAGTACATTTGCTGGTTTTTTTGTGCAACCTGCGAAGCGGTAAATGCTGAGACAAAATCTGAAAGTGTCCACACTCTAAAATAGACTTGCTGTGGCTGCACCATAATTTTCAAACCCATCTTTTTGGAAAGAAAGGGAACAGTTTCTGCATCTAGAAAGCCCGGAGGTCACCCGAAAATAATGAAGTGTTTGGAAGGAGGATTAGAAAATGGCTGCAGAAAAAAGAAATGGAGAGTTGAGTTCGAGTCAGGGTGGCTGCAATAAATACCTGTGGGGGCTGATTTTTTATGTCATATGCTAATACATTTCAAAATTTCCAATCTTCCAATCGTTTAAAATTTTCCAATTTTTATAAATTATGCAGTCTGCTATTTTTAAATCATAATAATAATTTTGAAATAATGTTTTTGGTATGCAAATTAAGGTTTTTTGTTTGTTTGTTTTGTTGTTTTTTTTTGGGGGGGGGGGGATTTTTAAAAAAAAAAAAAAAATTTTTTCCGGAGGGGGGGGTTTTTTTTTTTTTTTTTTAAAATTTTTTTTTCTATATTTTTATTTTTTTTTTTTTTTTTTT
>CAXITT010000245.1:726005-740144 GCA_964033795.1 Lymnaea stagnalis
TAAAATTAGGTTTTTTTTTTTTTTTTTTTTTTTTTTTTTTTTGGGGGGGGGGGGTAATTTTAAAAAAAAAAAAAAAATTTTTGCCGAGAGGAGGGTGTTGCATATTTGTCCTTGAAAATTTATTTTCCCCAGTTTTACATTAGTTTTGTGCTTATTAACATGCCCAATGATTTTTATGTTGAATAAGCTGAAATGTATTTGCTTACATTATGCATGCGATTGAAATTGCTTCCAAAAAGGGTTTATTTTCTATTTTTTCTCAAAATAAAATTTTTTAAGGTATACTAAATGTTGTTCTTCTTTTTTTCTCCAAATCTACCTGTTGGAGTGTTTTATAATTGTGTACACCTGTTAAACTATGGCTTAAGAGCACAGTCACGGCGCCGGTTGGCTTAAAAATGATCATGGAGAAAAAAAAATAAGTTTACTGAAAATGATATTTTAAAAGAAAAAAGTTACGTGGCCAAACCAAAAGACTAAACAGCACCAAAAGGACATGAAACAAAATGTTTTTTTGTTTTTTTACCCAAAGTCTCAATGTTATGACATTTAGTAGGAATATGGCTCATTAAATGCTCAATTTGAGACCGGTAGCTGCTGTCATTTTTTATATAGAACACTTCCAATGATTCCCATGATTTTACGACCTCGACCCCCATAATGCTACACTGAAGTAAGAAAAAAATTAAATATTTTTTCCACCATTGTTTGCTTATCTAACCCAAAGACATAATAGAAGAACTTTAAAAATGATAATTATTTAGAAAACGAAGGTAGTTAACTCCCCAAGCAAAGTTTTCTTTTTTTTTTTTCTTTTTTTTTGCTTGTTTATTTTTAAAGGTTGAGAATGCAAATTTTGTTTCGTTGCAAAATCCTTCATTACTGGCCATTCGTTTCATTTTGAATTTTTAAGGTTTCTCCCTAAAGTGACGGGTAATTTGCAAAGCTGATTTTACTAACTTATTAAAATTGTAACAGTCCTCTTTTGATTAATTATTAATCATTCCCTGTTTTTTTACGGTCTGCTAAGACTAAGCGTATAAGCTTAAACTTTTATAACATATCTGAATTAACTTTAAGGAAATTGAGCCCCCCTCATCTCAATTAACGTCAAGTAGCATAGCCCCTACATCTGAAAACAGCCCTTATAATGTATCGCAAAAATAGCTCTTGCCGGACGGACCAGTAAAGTATAAAATTTTGGCGCCCGTTGTCTTGGTGAAATACATGGGATTTTGGCGCCTGTTGTCTTGGTGAAATACATGGGATTTTGGCGCCCGTTGTCTTGGTGAAATGTTGAGTTTGTTTGTGTTGTTGAGCCTTCTCGTCCATGAGGGGCATCCACCGATCATCGTCGGCGTCTGCGGTTCCTCCAAGGGCATAGGCCACCTACGAGAGACCTCCAGGCATCTCTATCCTGGGACAGCTTCTCCAGGATCTTCCATTCATGGCCAATTTTCTTGATGTCTGTCTCCAATTCTCGGCGCCAAGTGTTTCTTGGACGGCCTCTTTTCCGCTTACCCTGTGGGTTCCATTTCAGGGCTTGCTTTGTTGTGTTAGAAGCAGGTTTTCTTAGTGTATGACCAATCCACCTCCACCGCTTCTGGAGAATCTCTTCCTCAATGGGCTTCTGTTTTGTCCGCTGCCACAGTTCCTGGTTGCTGATTTTGTCTGGCCAGTGAATTCTGAGAATCCTTCTTAGACAGTTGTTGATGAAGGACTGGATTCTGGTCAGGTTTACGGCCGTTGTTCTCCATGTCTCGGCTCCATATAGCAGCACAGGTTTTACCATAGCGTTAAAAATCCTTACTTTTAACTTGCTGCCTAAGTTGTTAGAGACCCAAACATTATTGAGTTGTTGGAAGGCTGCTCTTGCTTTTCCTATCCTTATTTTGACGTCTGCATCTGTACCACCTTGTTTATCTACCATGCTGCCAAGGTAAACAAAACTGTCCACCTCCTCAAGGGCTTCTCCTTCAAGCATAATGGGTGATGTACTGGTGGCATTAACCTTGAGGATTTTACTCTTCCCTTTGTGGATGTTGAGACCCATGCTAGCAGAAGTGGCTGCGACAATGTTTGTTTTCTCCTGCATCTGTTGTTGGGTATGTGCAAGAAGTGCAAGATCATCAGCAAAGTCAAGATCATCCAGTTGATCCCACAAGGTCCATTGGATGCCATTCCTTTTCTGCTGTGTAGATGTTTTCATCACCCAGTCAATGGCTAACAGGAAGAGGAATGGTGACAGCAAGCAACCTTGTCTCACACCAGTCTTCACCTGGAAAGCATCTGTCAACTGCTGGCCATGGATAACTCGGCAGTTTGGTGAAATACATGGGATTTTGGCTCCCGTTGTCTTGGTGACATACATGGGATTTTGGCGCCCGTTGTCTTGGTGAAATACATGGGATTTTGGCACCCGTTGTCTTGGTGAAATACATGGGAGTTTGGCGCCCGTTGTCTTGGTGAAGTACATGGGATTTTGGCGCCCGTTGTCTTGGTGAAATACATGGGATTTTGGCGCCCTTTTTCTTGGTGAAATACATGGGATTTTGGCGCCCGTTGTCTTGGTGAAATACATGGGATTTTGGCGCCCGTTGTCTTGGTGAAATACATGGGATTTTGGTGCCCTTGTCTTGGTTAAGTACATATTTTTGACGCCCCTTATCTTGGTGAAGTACATGAGACTTTGGCGCCCGTTGTCTTGGTGAAGTACATGGAATTGCCTCGGATAATTCCCTTATAAGACTACGGGCGATTTTGGCGACCCCAACCCTCCCCCATTGTGCGCCCCGGCAAGAGCGACCTACGCGCAGCCTAATAATCAGTAAGGCACAAAGGACTATGATCCTTCCTTAATCTTGATTGGTGGATTATATTTAAATCTTTGGGCCGGACGGCTATCCAATAAATTATGCCTCGATCTTGATTTGCTAGTGAATGCTATCCTAGATACGGTCGACATTACAACCCGCGATAGCTCAGTTGGTAGAGTGGAGGACTGTAGAATGAATGAAGCTATCCTTAGGTCACTGGTTCGAATCCGGTTCGCGGGAACTTTTTTTTTTCTTTGTCTTCTGATTAAATATATTTAAATATTATTTTCCTTGAAATAGAAAAGAATACAAAATGTAACAATTATGGTTAAAAAAATGTATACTGGACTTATTTTTGTTTGGTGAAAAAATAATCTAAAAATACTGTGACATTTCAGTGGTTTTAATAAATGCATTAATTTGCCTCTCAATTATTGTCACATTTTTTTTTTTTTTTTTTTTTTTTTTTTTGTTTGTTTTTTTTTTTTTTTTTTGTTGGGGGGGGGGGGGGGGGCACTGCAACACATCTATCTTTATTGAACGCGACTCGCTTGACCTAGGCACCCTGGTCTATGAATCACTAAACAATGACGTTTTCATAAGAATGACCACACACACATCAATTCAGACCGAGAAAATGTGACTTTGTGTATAATTTTTTAAAAACTTTATTTCAATCTCCATCTTAGTTGATAAGTCTCGTTACAAGGAAACGATTGACCCATCATTATCAAAAGAGTTCCCTTTTTTTCCGGACAATGTGTAAACAGTATGGGCTTGAGCTGTGGTCAGTTTTAAAACTAAATTAATTTCGGTAGATTCTGTGTTCAGACTCTGTTCTGTGTTTAGATTCTATTCTGTGTTTAGATTCTGTTATGTGTTTAGATTATGTTCTGTGTTTAGACTCTGCTCTGTGTGTTTATTATGTTCTGTGTTGAGATTATGTTCTGTGTTTAGACTCTGTTCTGTGTTTAGACTCTGTTCTGCATTTACATTCTGTTCTGTGTGTAGATTCTGTTCGTGTTTAGACTCTGTTCTGTGTTTAGACTATGTTCCGTGTTTAGACTATGTTCCGTGTTTAGACTCTGTTCTGTGTTTAGACTCTGTTCTGCATTTACATTCTGTTCTGAGTGTAGATTCTGTTCGTGCTTAGACTCTGTTCTGTGTTTAGACTATGTTTTGTGTTTAGACTATGTTCTGTGTTTAGACTCTGTTCTGTGTTTAGACTATGTTCTGTGTTTAGACTCTGTTCTGTGTTTAGACTATGTTTTGTGTTTAGACTATGTTCTGTGTTTAGACTCTGTTCTGTGTTTGGACTATGTTTTGTGTTTAGACTATGTTCTGTGTTTAGACTATGTTCTGTGTTTAGACTCTGTTCTGTGTTTAGACTCTGTTCTGTGTTTAGACTCTGTTTTAGCGTGGTGTTTTTTAATCCCAGCCTCATAATCCAAATAAAATCCAAACTGCCCTAACTCATTGATATAGTCATTTGTGTTTATTTCCATTGTGTACCATTAATGTCTTGATTCATATTTCTACAAGCGTTGTAAAGCTGCAACTCAATGACACATTGAAGGATTAAAGTATTTAAAAATTTTAAATAAAGTAGAAATATAAGCAGAGAAATGAAATAGAATTCTTAAAATTTTATAGGAATCTCATTAATGCGCAAAATTTCATATGGGGTTATTCTGGAAAAAAAATATTAAAGAACCGAAGTAGCAATCTCTAGCAGGATAGTCAGATCAGACGGTCAACAATATTTGTTTTTTATTGTAATTTATTGGGCGTTGCGCCGATACAACTGTTTGAGCCAGTGGGCGTTGCGCCGATACAACTGTTTGAGCCATAAATCTACGCCACGCGAAATAAAATCTGGCCAGAAACCACCAACAATTTGCAAGCGTCCATGACGCTCTGTTATAAATCTTGCCGATGAAAACTGAATCACGTGTCTTGTTGCCGGAAGTCACCTGACTTCACGGCTGTACTAACTTGTTTTCCGATTAATTTTTTTTTAATAAACCACAACTAATTAACGCGGTATTTTAAAATGCCACATTTTGAGGTTGGGTTATTTTTCGTAATCAACATTTGATCGATATCATATCTTATACATTATGTGTTCAATTGAAAATGATTTATTTACATTAAAAATTCGCTAGTGTTTTTTGGTATTTTAATTAAGAATATCGGTACCAAGATTTATTTTATAATTAAATTTCTAGATTTTCTTTTTTAAAAATCAAAATTTCTTTTAAATCAACACCGGATGGAAAATTTGTACTTCCGTGTTTAAAAACTTAATGTTTAGCTCGAGATGTCGCTAATCTTCGTGTTCAACTCGGAATCTTATCACGGCTTAGCACTCGTGTGTACTAAAGAATGCGTTTGTTCGAGTACTTTGTGCATGGAGGGAAGGTAAATTGACACATTTATTCTGAATTACAACCTTAACCATTTCTGAGTCCATTTTAACCGACTTTTTCGTTTTTACTTAGAGTGCTTGAGACTTAAATACATCTTCACGGGGTGAGACATTTTTACCGTGCAAACATTGACGAATAGTTAGATGACACAGTTCTATTTGCGGATGTAGGTTGAGTAGCTCAAATATTACAATTACCATCAAGGATCAAATATTAAAATTACCATCCAAGATCAAATATTAAAATTACCATCAAGGATCAAATATTAAAATTACCATCAAGGATCAAATATTAAAATTACCATCAAGGATCAAATATTAAAATTACCATCCAAGATCAAATATTAAAATTACCATCCAAGATCAAATATTAAAATTACCATCAAGGATCAAATATTAAAATTACCATCAAGGATCAAATATTAAAATTACCAACAAGGATCAAATATTAAAATTACCATCAAGGATCAAATACTAAATTTACCATCAAGGACCAAATATTAAAATTACCAACAAGGATCAAATATTAAAATTACCATCAAGGATCAAATATTAAAATTACCATCAAGGATCAAATATTAAAATTACCAACAAGGATCAAATATTAAAATTAAAATCAAGGATCAAATATTAAAATTACCATCAAGGGTCAAATATTAAAATTACCAAAAAGGATCAAATATTAAAATTACCATCAAGGATCAAATACTAAACTTACCATCAAGGATCAAATATTAAAATTACCAAAAAGGATCAAATATTAAAATTACCATCAAGGATCAAATACTAAACTTACCATCAAGGATCAAAAATATTAAAATTACCATAAAGGATCAAATACTAAACTTACCATCAAGGATCAAATATTAAAATTACCAACAAGGATCAAATATTAAAATTACCATCGAGGATCAAATATTTAATTTACAATCAAGGATCCAATATTAAACTTACCATCGAGGATCAAATATTAGAATTACCATCCAGGACCAAATATTAAAATTACCCCCAGGATCAAATATTAAAATTACGGCCATTACGGATCGAATATTGAAATTCCAAGGTTTGCTTTGTCGCGACTCCCAAGATAAGACATGTGCATTCAGTCCGAGGACTTAAGGTTTCTGAAACAAGATCCAGGGATCCCGTGCGATTTTTAGAAGGAAAAAAACAACTTTTCTAGAAATCATCCGGTACGGGGTAACAAACTTTCTTTGCTTTTTTTTTTTGTTTTTTTTTGTTTTGTTTTTTTATTTATTTAAGTCACATAATATCGTTATAAGTCAATGACGGTAAAAATCTATTTTGTGCTGAATTTGTAAGCTCGTCAGCAAAAGTGCACAGGTTCTCAAGCGTTTTGAAGTCACGACCGCATTTAAGAGAAACAAAGTGAAATTTTCTCAATGTCTCGAATAATTTTTTTGAAGTATATTTTGGAAATGGGAACCCATCAAAACTTGAATTTTCGTGTAATATAATTTTGATTAAGTCGAGATATTCAGTGCTATGTTTTTGTTTTTTTCCAACTGAAACTAAGACATCGATTAAAAAAGAAAAAGAAAAGGGTCACGGCCCATGGTTTGGGAACCTCTGCCCTATCGACTAGATTACTCCAAGCAATATGTGATAAGCCACCTTTATAATTTATATTATGAACTTTGTGGTTTTTTTACTTACAGAATTAACCTAGTCAGACCTATCCACCTAGTAAGACATATCCATCTTGTCAGATTTATCCGCCTAGTCTGACATATCCACGTAGTCAGATTTATCCACCTTGCACGACGTATCCATATATATTATAGAAACATGGGTTTCAAGTTACTTGAGCAGCGGTTCCCATCCCATGGGAGTCGGGAGGTGACCTCCAAATAGGGATCCGAATGGATTTATTTGTGGTAGCTGGCTGAAACAGTGACAAGGGGAAGTAGTGATTTACTTTTTAAAGATGTTTCTTTTGTAATGAGTGTTTTTAAAGTTTGAGCTACTGTTTCAATAAGGACATTAAATGTGACATAAGAGCGCCTATTCTTTAAATGTTTAAAAAATCACGCGCAAGTGCTAATTCTTTTAACTTCATGCCATATGTCAATGGCAGTCATGTGATATGTCAATGACTATCATGTCACATGTCAATGATTATCATGTCAAATTTCAAGCTTGCTTGGAAACTAACGCTGGCCGAAGTATTCATTGTTTTTGTTTTTTCAAATCCCTCTTAACTTACTGGCCTAACGAATCTCTCTTAACTTACTGGCCTAAAGAATCTCTCTTAGCTTACTGGCCTAAAGAATCTCTCTTAACTTACTGGCCTAAAGAATCTCTCTTAACTTACTGGCCTAAAGAATCTCTCTTAACTTACTGGCCTAAATAATCTCTCTTAACTTCTGGCCTAAAGAATCTCTCTTAACTTACTGGCCTAAAGAATCTCTCTTAACTTACTGGCCTAAAGAATCTCTCTCTTAACTTACTGGCCTAAAGAATCTCTCTTAACTTACTGGCCTAAAGAATCTCTCTTAACTTACTGGCCTAAAGAATCTCTCTTAACTTACTGGCGTGACATGTGTTTGTTCATAGCAAGGAGACTTAATACAATCCTTTAACATATTTACAGAAAACACACTGCCACCAAGACACTACCACCATCACCCTGCCACCAAGACACTACCACCATCACCCTGCCACCAATACACTGTCCAGTTTCATTTCACATGGTGGACGTCAAAATTAGTGTTAAATTTGCTCGAAATTTACTTATAACCACAGTAAATATTGAAGTTTTATTTACAGCACCCCTGCAACAACTGTCAAATGTAACAATTTAATTTGAATTTTATTAAAAGATATGGGGAAAAAATTGCAAAATGAAAGCTTCGTTAATTTTTGCCAACAATAGAAAAATGAGAATCAGACGCTTTAAAATTTATCTGACCTCTTAACAGTGGCGTAGCGAGGGTGTTAGGAGCCCGGGACAAGATTCGTGCCCGGGAACAAGATCCATTTTTAGCGCCCCTTTTTTCTTTTTTTCAACTCTCAAACCCATTATTTTCATAAATAAAATAATATCAAAGCACATTTTGGCGCCCCTAACTAGCTGGCGCCTGGGGACATCTGCCCCCCCTGCCCCCACCACTACGCCACTGTATCTTAAGGTAGCCAGTCACTAATAGATATACTCTTATAACCATTTTAGGCTTTTGGCCGGGCATTGTTACCTAGGGTCGACTGAAAAAGACGCTCAGCGTTATAATGTTCAAGTTGGCTGATTCTAAGCACACGAATGGAATCTTTCTTCAGCTGTCTCTGACAATCGCTTCCTTGTTCAATCTTATGTCACACACGAAATCACCATAATCAAATCTCCACATTTTTTTTTATCGTCCAATGAAATGAAATATCAGGACGTAAGGATACGCCAAATTAACGGTTGTAACACTGGAGGGCAGACAAGACGTGCGGTTACGCCAAATTAACGGTTGTAACACTGGAGGGCAGAAAAGACGTGCGGTTACACCAAATTAACGCATGTGACACTGGAGGCCAGACAGGACGTATGGTTACACCAAATTAACGCATGTGACACTGGAGGCCAGACAGGACGTTAGGTTATACCAAATTAACGCATGTGACACTGGAGAGAAAAAGAGGACGTAAGGTTACGCCAAATTAACGCAATGCGAGTCAGTTTGCGAACTCGCTGCCGCAGGGTTACATGTAAATGTTAGGCGACTGCATCAGGCGGCATGGTGGAGGTCTCCATTTATCGTGTACTTAATGGATGGTTGGCTTTGTTCGATTGTACATGGAGCTAGACAGGATCACTTGCCCAATTACCCCCCTTTCTTTCACTTAATTCCAGTGAAGAGAAAATAAAATTTAAAAAAATTAAACACTTGTTTAATTTAAATACATTTCCCGTCTCTGAAATGGGGATTCAGTCCAATGAACTCCAGGTTTTTTTTTATTAGATTATTATCGATTAAGTGTTTTTCTGTCGTCCCCCCCCTCCCCCGCTCAGCGTTGATCTTGAAATATTGTCGCTCGCAATATTAAAAACTAGAAATCAACTGAGCTCAGAAAAATGAGGAAACAAACTTGTGAAATAATAAATTTGAAACAATGAATCAATTTGTAAATGACCAAATTGTAAAATATCAAATTTTCACTCTTTAAAAACAAATTATTCTTTTATGTTAAAAAAATATATATATAAAAAATTCTGAACTGTTTCCTTAAAAAATTTACTATTCACATTTCCGTGGCAAAATGATATTTTAAAAGTTGATTATCAAATATTCCACTCTTGTCCATATTTGGAAAAATAATGTATGTTACCTAAACACCAAAATTTTGTTGAAGTTTAGCTTCAAGTAATTCAGAATAATCTCAGCACCAAAGTTTCTCTTGGTCTCCCCTCAACGTAACAACCTTTAACCTTTGCTAAGTCTGATGGAATTTATTTTTGTATTTGGGGCTCGTGCTTCCTCTTCTTTTAAACATCCCCAGCAATTTACAATCAAGTTGTATTCCTGCGTCTGTTAAGTCATGTCATGTCATGTCAGCCTTGAAATATTTTTTAAAAGAAATTAAATTATTTTTTTTTTAAATTCATCAAAAAAATTAGTATTACCAGGGTAAGGTAAGTTTACACAGACTAAAATGAAGTTTCAACACAGTCCGCGAACAAGCTTAACAACAATAATTGTCTGTGGTGTGTTGTGTTTGTTTGTATCGGTACACATCGGCAAATTAATGGCGTGTATGCGTGTATTTAAAACCTCAGCTAGCAAGCGATATCAACAAGGTTAGTACTATTTGCCAGCACGTTATGAAAAGGGCCAATTATCCAATAATTAAGCGGATTTGATTTTTGTGTCAAGAGCCTCAGAGGACAGCATTTTACGGTGAGACAGGGGGGCAATCAACGGGGCAATCATCGGGGCAATCAACAGGGCGATCAACATATCTTTCATTCCATTAAAGTAAAAAAATATCTAATTTCAGGATCGATTCCAAAGCATTTAGTAATCGAATCTTTAATTGGTGACCTTCGGGAGTGCTCCTTTAATTTATTATTTACTTAGGTTTTTTTAATGTTGCTTATTAAATGGATTTCATTCGAACGGTTCTCCCTGATTGGCTAATAAGAGACCCTCGGGGAAAAAATAAAGGTTTGGTCTTTAAAAAACTCTCTATCGCAAATTGCTTCTCAGTTTATGCAAAATATTTTTATTATTTATTTAAATAGAAAATCTGGTTCAAGAGACGAGGGCGCCATGGATCAATTTTACTAATGTCAATGAAGAGATTTTTTTGTTTTAAATTTCAGTACATAAAATAAAAGAGGTATTCAATAGCGATATCCTAAGATATAATTTTTTTAAAGCACTCGTATCAACGAGTTTATCCAGAAAAACAAATAAAACGATTTGAATCGGCCGAAAAAAACAAGATATCTGTTTTTGTGTTTAAAAATAATTGCGCAAATTGGTCAAACTAATTTTTTTTTTTTAATGTAACAACGGAATTTTTTTTTAAAGATGTTTGAAAATAAACGAATGTCCACATTAAATCATTACTGAACATTATTTTGTGACCGCCAGGGAGCGCAGTTTCAGCCTTGGGAAAAAAAGCTTTCTCACGTGACATAAGTTTCTCACCCGGTGAGCTGGGGAAACCAGAGCTGAACCAGTTTAGGACCGACGTCGGATAATAATTATTTCATTTCCGAGACTCCGTGGCTCCTCGCCCACAACAATGAACGCCAGCGTTGAGTACCAGAGCACTTCCGTCCAGGCTGTGCAACTTCAAAGACTCGTCTCGGACGAGATCTTCGTGTGGTTCACTGAAATGTTCAGCGTGGCGTGCACTCTGATGTGCGCCGTCGGGGGCTTCGGCAACGTGATGGTCATCCGGACGTTTCTGTCCATGGGGCTCAAGGACGGCGTGACGCTGTCGTTCGTGTTCCTCGCCGTCTCGGACTTCGTCTACCTCCTGACGATGGCGGCGCACGCGGTGGCGCTCGGGATGTTCGTCGCCGAGAAGAAGACCGACTACAAAGTCTTCTTCTCCATCGAGCCGTTCGGCGTGTATATCTTCGCCACCAACCTGGGGATCATGTTTTACTTAATCACGGTTCTCATTACCACGTTTCTCGCCATCGTCCGGTGCTTGTGCGTGGCGATGCCGCTGAAGTTCAAAAAGTCGTTCACCAGGAGGACCTCCGTGGCGACGCTGGTGGCGTTTTCGCTGATCGCCGTGGCGAGCTACCTGCCCATACTGGTCTACATGAAGATGGCCGTCGAGTTCGACCCCAGGGTCAACTGCACGAGGTACGTGCTGTGGATCTCGCCAAAGAGGGACGAGGTCAAACAGGCCGTGTGGGTGTCCCGGGACGTTTTCGTCACGTTCGTCACCCAGATCGTCGTCATCGTCTGCGTCGTCATCTTAACCAGGAGTCTCAAGGCGGCGTCCAGGTTCCGCAACGGCTCCCTTGTCGTGACGTCACTGGCGCACCCCCGGGAACAACCCGGACAGCGGCATCGAATTTCAACTGCCGTAGAGATATACACCATCTGTGACGACCCGTTTGGGAAACATTCACGCCACCAGAATCAAAGACCAAATTCCACAGAGCAGAATCAAAGACCTAACTCCACAGAGCAGAATCAAAGACCTAATTCGACAGAGCAGAATCAAAGACCTAATTCCACAGAGCAGAATCAAAGACCTAATTCCACAGAGCAGAATCAAAGACCTAATTCCACAGAGCAGAATCAAAGACCTAATTCCACAGAGCAGAATCAAAGACCTAACTCCACAACGCAGAATCAAAGACCTAATTCCACAGAGCAAAATAATCAAAGACATATTTCCACAGAGCGGAAGCAAAGACCTAACTCCACAACGCAGAACCCACGAAACAATTTGACGAGCACCCGCCACGCTGAGGCTTCCGGTCAAGTGGGCGGCCAACCCGGCAAGCTGTCCTCTAAGGACACGTCGGTGATCCAGCAAGTGGTCCTCATCTCCGTCGTGTACATCGTCTGCAACACGCCCAAGATTCTCATCGACGTCACCGCCATGTTCGTCCCGGAGTTCACGCTGGGGAAGAGTTATCAGAACTTGTACCTGGCCGTGATTTGCATCATGGAGATCTTCCAGGCATTCAACTCCAGCATCAGCATCAGCATCTATTACAAGTACAACACTAAGTTCAGGAAACAGTTTATGCACCATATGAATAAAATAACGCTTCCAGTTTCTTGAGACAAAGACATTTCACAGATGGGATAGAGACAGTTTCTTGAGACAAGGACATTTCACAGATTGGATAGAGACAGTTTCTTGAGACAAAGACATTTCACGGATTGGGAAGACATAGTTTCTTGAGACAAAGACATTTCGCAGATTGGGTAGAGATAGTTTCTTGAGACAAAGACATTTCACAGATTGGATGGATGTAGTTTCTTGAAACAAAGATATTTCACAGATTGGATAGATGCAGTTTCTTGAAACAAAGATATTTCACAGATTGGATAGATGCAGTTTCTTGAAACAAAGACATTTCACAGATTGGATGGATGTAGTTTCTTGAAACAAAGACATTTCACAGATTGGATGGATTGATGGATACGTGGAGAAATGTTAAATCCAAACGCCATTGGATGCATTTTTAAATAATCTTGTGAGCGAGGTATCACATTTTTATACTGTGAACATGGGCGCCCGCAGAAAACTTTCTAGGGGGGGGGGCAAAAAAAATCGATTAACTTTCCAGGGGGGGGGCAAACATTTTTTAGTAATGTTTTAATATAGTTTTAATTTACTGTAGTGTATTTGTATGGTGAACGAACGGACATGGGCGCCCGCAGAAAACTTTCTAGGGGGGGGGGCAAAAAAAATCGATTAACTTTCCAGGGGGGGAGCAAACATTTTTTAGTAATGTTTTAATATAGTTTTAATTTACTGTAGTGTATTTGTATGGTGAACGAACGGACAGGACATCAGCTTAGTTACTTTCTCTTTATTTTTTCTTTACTTTAATACATTTTTTGTCTATTTTTTTCTAAAAATTTTTTATCCAATCAATCCAGGGGGGGGGGGCAAGTAGTCTACCCCCCTTGCCCCTACCTGCGGGCGCCCATGACTGTGAAGAATCTTGGACACATGTAAGGCACCAGAAACAAACAACGATCCTTTGAAAAGAAGACACTGACATAATTTTGCATTTTTCAAATATTTCAACTATTATAAATTTATCTTGTGTCATAAATGGAAAATGTTATTCTTATATTTATATAAAGTAGTTTTATTTATAGTGGTGCCCTAGCCTAGGGCTGGGCTCACCACGCTGTAAATATAATTTAACAAACAAACAAAAAAAACTTTAAAAATTAATTAACATACATTAATTACAAAACAAATTACATTACAAATGTATATGTAAAACTATTTACATCTCATGCCATGGATAACAATCAGTACCATCGGTTTTCGGTCCGAGGTGGGAATCAGTCAGGATAGTACAGATTAAAGAGATGTGTTTTGGGTGCAGTTTTGGACGCTGTGATGGTCGGTATATTGTGGATGTGTAGTGGAAGAGAATTCCATTGTTTGCGGGTACAGAAAGAGAAAGAGAAAATATAAGAGGGACTTTTTTCAAGCCATCTGAAGGAAACAGTAGAGACATTTATGTTAAGTGTTTCATTGAAATATAGGACAATGAAAATAACGTTTCGGCAAGATGGCTTCGTTTGACTGTCTTGTCTATTCATTTCTACTTTGAAGACACATGTCCTAATATTGTCTAATGCCACGGAGCAGAACAATCATTATATATATATATATATATATATATATATATATATATATATATATATATATATATATATA
>CAXITT010000245.1:740193-788072 GCA_964033795.1 Lymnaea stagnalis
ATATATATATATATATATTTATATATATATATATATTAGCACGTACAGATCCGCCATTATAGCCTCAGCTCTGTAGAAAAGTTGATGATGACTATGAGGAATTTCACGTTCACGTCACAGCACAACAGACCGGCTGACTATTTTTGTGTAAATAATTTTAAAACATCTATTTTTAGAATGTGTTTAGTGACAGAAGCTGAAGGCGCGGACTTTAACCCGACGAAAGTGTTTTTATTGTCATTTTTGACTGATGTCATGTCATTTTTTACTGATGTCATGTCATTTTTGACTGATGTCATGTCATTTTTTACTGATGTCATGTCATTTTTTACTGATGCCATGTCATTTTTGACTGATGTCATGTCATTTTTGACTGATGTCATGTTATTTTCACTGACCTCATTTTCAGTAATGTCATTTTCATCGGCGTCCAATTAATCAGGTGATGGCACAACTTTTGTAACATCTTTAAAAATTGTTATTAGTATGGTGTGTAGTCTGATGAACTCTTAGCAATCTGTGTAGTCTGATGAACTCTTAGCAATCTGAGTAGCCTTATTAACTCTTAGACAGCTGAGTAGTCAGATCAACTCTAAACAGGCTGAGAAGTGCAGTTAACTCTTAGCATCTAGAATAGTCTGATGAACTCACGAGAAACTGAGTGTCATGTTAAATACTGAGACTTTACATTTTATTTTTACTACTTTGTTGAATACTACTTTACGCTGTAAAAAATAATACAAATGTTAGAACATTTTAATTATTAGTGAATATTTTTTAATTTATTATATTACGACTCTATAACATTTTTTTTTAATTTTTTTTTTTTAATTTAATGTATATCAACACGATGACAATCTTTCTAAATATAAATTATTTTTTTTTTTAAAGTATTATCCTTCGGTGCCATAAATAGAAACAAATTGGATGCTCCTGCTGACCTTCGCCTTTGATAAGAATTTATTTTTTCGGGACATTACTTAACGAGGCTATTTACGAGGTCACTTCCTCTCTCCCACTCGACTGAGATATTATTCCGAGCTGTTTACCTAATTGTCAGATTCATTGACATCACTGTGAGAGTGGGAGTGGGAGTGGTCTTTGAAAGCACAGACATCCCGAGGAAAGCATCAGCAGAAGTAAAGGCCTCTAAATCTACTGAGTGCTGATGGGGGTTGACTGAAGAGGTCTTTAAAGCGATCTTGTTGTGCTATGACTTAAGTAATTAGGTCAGACCACTGACATTTCCCCCGGCAAATGTGTTCTTGTTTTTTCAATAAAGTTGTTTTGATAAGGCATTCAAAACCTGATTTTTTGTTTTAAGACTAGCTAATAATGTATTAGGCCTTTTATAAAAAGCGCTCCTCTGAAGGTGTATTTAAGAAAATTGGATTGGATTTATTTGTGTTTATTGCGTGCTTCCAGACCCAATTCTTGTATTGACATAAACACACTCATGAAAACTGACATATGCCGATTAAAATAGTTATGTTTATGTTAACTTCGGTAATAAGAGTACCAGCACTTTGATTACAGATAACTTGCGAGATTAGAGTTCCGGCACTTTGATTACAAATAATTTCGGTTATGAGAGTAAAGGCAATTTGATTACAGATAGGCCCCGGAGTAATCTGATCCTGACTACACTAACTTTCTTGACATGTAGCTGTTCACAGACACAGCTCATGATACGAGAGTCACATTCTCGTAAAAAGTTATGATAATTATGTTTTTATATGCCCATATTGTGTCATGATACTCGTTCAATAGCATGATAATTATATCAGATACTTGTTCAATTCATGATAATTGAAGCTGGTTTTTAATTCATGATAATTAAAGCTGGTGTTCAATCCGTGATTACATCAGGTGTTCAAAACACTCGCACCCCACGCGCCGACGTGACCAATGCCAGACAAGCTAGGGCAGCACCCACCCCCACGCGCCGACGTGACCAATGCCAGACAAGCTAGGGCAGCACCCACCCCCACGCGCCGACGTGACCAATGCCAGACAAGCTAGGGCAGCACCCACCCCCACGCACCGACTTGACCACCGCCAGACAGGCGAGAGCAGCACTCACTAGAGCAGTGGTCCGAAAATCGTTGCTCACATCAGAGCAGGGTTAAACCTGAAAAAATACACGCAACAAAACAGCGAACGTGTCGGCAGAAAGCCTTCGTCCGCGAACAAAACAACAGAAAAAACGGTATAAAAATAAGAAATAGCACTTAGCTGGAAAGTAGTATCTGTGGGCAGCACTAGAAACAGCGTCATAGAGCGGAGGGTGGTGGGAGGCGTCTAAAGGGGGATAACCTCTTCCGTACTGCTAAAAATCATAATCCTCTAAAATGAATGGATTACAGTAATGCAAATTATAAGTTTTTAATAAAAAAATAATAATAATCATTATAATGAACTATTGCCAAAGAGTTTTGCTTCTAATTGGAAATGTGTAAGTTGCATCTTGCCTAGTTTTAAAATCTGAAACCTTGAACTAATTTTTTTCATCCTTTCATAATCTTATTGTTTTGCGTAAAATTGAATGTAATTTTTTACGATCTTATTCGATATCTAACTTAAATTGTAAAAAAATGTATGAAATTTAAAAAAAAAAACGATGAGCTCTGAGAGAAATCATCCCCCCCCCCCCACGGCCATTTCTTCACTTCATCGNGCCATTTCTTCCCTTCATCGGGTCAAATAAACAAGGGTTGGCTCCCCCCCCCCCCCCCCCCCTACACTGATGTTAATGTCAGAAAAAAAGTTCAAGGAAGTAGAAAATATTCTCGTTTAATCGGTTGTAAAAAAATCGTTCTTTTCATGCTACCCTTGTCAGTAAGTGCTTGCGTTGGACCAACAACAAAACGTAGATCAGAGAGTACACAAATTGAGGCTATTGCGTCATTGTTTTCTGTGCTCGCCGAGTATTGCAACAGAATCAGTCGCGTCTAAAAAGCGTCATACATTTTCAAAAGTCCATTTATGTATTTCACTTTAACCAAGGCTCGAGGCAGTGCAAAATAGTTTCCTTTTTTTTTTAAACGAAAACATCAAAACCGCATCAAATATTTTATTTTCAATTCCATCGCCTTCAACTCCACACTATTTGAGGTTCCAGTTTCTAGAAATAAATATCCCTTAAATTGTAGAAGGAAGTATGGGTAGGGGGTAGGAAATCAATTCCTTTAATCTCATACTATATGAAAGATGTTCATATCTATTTTAGCTTGATTTACAGGATGACAAACCCAATATGTAATCAAGTTTTAAAATGAAATATTGAAAACCAGAACAGTAAATAAAGGTAAGTGGAGATAATGGTTGTCGAGCTCAGGTATCAAAATAAGTGTTGAAGAGAGCATAGTCCCCCTTTAACACTGCCTCCACTGATATGTCAGATCAGAAAGAAACGTTAAAAAATCATGAAATATAACATAAAATAAAGGGCAACTACCAATAATATAGAATTATTTCCCTTGGATACACCCCATCTCTTACAAGTACTTCCTTGTGCTCAATTAAATTGTAGACTTTAAGAGACGGCTTACCATCACAGCAATTGTATACAGAGTCACGAGCTTGGGGTTCTAGGTAGCTCTTCCTAATTCCTTTCATAATAATCAGGGCCCTGGTCCAGTGTTTCTCAACCCTTTTGTTTTCCTCGTTGCCCCTGTTAAGATGTTATGACCCCCTTGGACCCCCTCGGACCCCCTTCGTATTAACATAAATACTTGCACTTTTTATTTACTTATATATATCAAGTTCTTTTTAAAAATTTTCGTGCGCCCGCAAATATATGCTGTGGGGGAGACCATACTTACAACGATGAGAATCACTGTTCACGAAAAAGTTCACAAGTGATTAATTCAATTTCGTCGTGGATGGAAATGCTGGTTGGGGAGGAGGGGGTGGGGGTGGAGGGTGGGGGTGGGGGTGCTTGTCTTGAGCTAGCTCTCTTGCTAATAAAGGTTTTGAGCGTTTTAACAATCTATTTGTACAACCCGTAGATCATTTCCATCACATTATATTTGCTCTCTTTGTACCTGTTAATGTCAAGACATCTAATAATCTTATCTTTCAAATCCTACTCTCCACTACTAAGCATGCTTTCTTCTATTGAAACTTCAGAAAGCACAGCAACATTTGTTCCCGTTGAAAAATCTTATCATGGGAACCCTAGAACCACATGCATTGCTCTGTGTCGGAGCTGAGCTGAGCGTAAAACCAAAGAGCCGTCTGGAGATTGTGCCGATGAATTATCAGCTCCAATCAATACTCATTTGAGATCACATTTTATTTTTTTAATCTCGTAGACGCTGATTAAATGAATTGGGGAGGCGTACGTGCTGGAACCACAAGAGATCGATAGGGAAGAAAGGTTGATAAATCTCAGCTTCCAGGCAACACACGAGACTGGAAGCGTTTATTTTAAAAAAAAAAAAAAAATGCTTTGATGGGTCTCGGGTTGCAGACAACCCTGAATACTAGAACTCTTGGTACACAAAAAATACAGATGATTTTTTAGGTACAGAAATGGATTTGATACAATGATTTCTATTTATTCAGACAAATAATGGCGTTAAAAAGTGTTTAAAGGGGTCGTGAAAGGGGGTTATTTAGGAGTGGGATCATTTCAATACAATAGTCATCCTTTCATGAAAAAGTTGATAATTTGGTGTCACATTTGAGTCGTCCCTACGAAAACAGTACATATCATAAATCAACCATTCCGGTGGCGCTAAAGCTCATGTAGTTGGGTTAAGGCCTGCCCCTATAATATAAGTCCTTCCACGCAGACCTAACTGGTGCTTTTCTCTTCCATAATTGGATTCCCAGTTGTTGTAGATCTTTTTCCACACCATCAATCCCTCTAAGCCTAGTGCAGCCTTTGAGCCATTTTCCTCTGGGGTGTTGGTGATGCACCCACTTCACTCCTCTCTGTCATTTAACATTCTTTCTAAGTGTCCCGTCCAGACCAATCAGCAACTAGAAAAAAAACCCCGAAACAAACCTAAACAATTTCCTCTTAGAAAAAAACTGATCTCAAAAAAAAAAAAAAAAATAACAATTACGGTAAAAAGTCAGAACATTTCAAACTATAAGCGCAATATTATTTAAGACATTTTTGCGCTTGAGATACGTCATCACTAATTTTTTTTTTTTTTTCCTTTCTTAAACTGAATATTACTTTCATTCGCAGCCTCATACGTATGTCAGGCATTAGGATTTCTTTAAAATACTTTGTATTTTCTTTAAACATAACATTTCAATTGTGTAGCTCTTTTATAAAAAAAGATGGCAATCGATCAGGAAACCAGTGAAACGTCACAGAAAGTTTCGAATGACGTCATATTAAAGTTACTATACTTTTCTTTCTAATTTTATCCTTTATAATAACTTCGCTTTTGTTCGTGGGTTTCTGGCTGGGTAAAAATCCTCCGATGGCTAACTGAACCACTTCCCGTCAACCTATCGAGCTGAAACTTGACACATAGACTCTTTGCTAGGGACAACACATTCCGTCAAATGTTCAGCCAAACGTCCAGACATCAACCTCCTAAAAGCAGTTGTTGTTTTTTGTTGTTTTTTTTTTTTGCCTGGTAAAGGATTTAGTTGCACTAAATGAGATTCTTAAAACTATAAAACTGCGCTTGGTAGCGTAATATTTTGTTTTCTTTTTCTAGATTAGTTGGTGAAACCGAATCTGTGGCGTAAAAGGGGGTTTGTCAACAAAATATTAATATAGCTCAGGGGCGAGAAACGAATATGCGGTTGAGAGCCTGGGTAACGGAAATGTTTTGTCCTATTTTCAGCCCAACCCGCCCCCCCCCCCCACTATTACGCGATACTACATTTTACAAAGTTTGTTTAATTCAACTGTATGTCATTAACTCTAAGGCTACGAGCTCCACAACATGGTGTTTTTGCCACGGGAATGCCCGATACTCTCTTTACAACAAGCGGACTACAAATTTAGCGGGGGGGGTGGGGTGGGGGTGGGGGGTGAGAGAGTTCACATGTCTGACATTTAGGATAGCCTCTAACAACATTTCTTTTATCAAAATGCCTATTTTAGAAATATATTGAGTGTTAACTTCAAGGGCAAAGTACGTCATACTATTTACGGGAGGGGGTGGGGGTGTATCGTAAAAATATGACGTCGAATTCGCTGAGCGAAACTTTTTTTTCCAAACTTGTTAATTATCGCAAACTACTTTACTTGGTCAACTTGAATATTTCACAAAACTCTGCAAGTCTCATGTTCAAAAGAAAAAATTGGTGGCGATATCATTTCAGTGCTAAATCACATGATCGTGCGTGGAAAAGAAAAAGTAATACCTACTATGATTCGGAGCACTATACATCATCACATATCTCGGAGCAATTTACCACCTCGCGATATTTCGGAGCACTATACATCTTGACGATATTTCGGAATACTATAAATCATCATGACATTTCGAAGCACTACACATCCTCGTGATATTTTGGAGCACTATGCATCATCACGATATTTTGGAGCCCTATAATTCTTCACAATATTTCGGAGCACTATACATCATCCCGATATTTCGGAGCACTACTCATCCTCGCAATAGATCGGAGCACTTTACATTCTCACGATATTTCGGAGCACAATTTCAGATAGCCATTCTTTGAAGTGATTTTGGACAATGTGCATTCCTGCTTTAGCGCTAAACATTCAACAATCTCAAGTAGTGTCTGCTTGGCCATTCTCCAAATAAGCCGAAGGAAAACATCAATTTGTTTCGTTTCAACGAAGTTTTTCAATTTTTGTTTTTTTAATGTCCGAAAAATGTGTGTGTTTGTGTGTGTGTGTGAAGCCCAGAGTAAGTGATAAGAGTGCGATGATCAGAAAAAATATCATAAATATTTTTAAACAATTTTTAAGAAGAACTATTATACTCAAAAGGCGTGTCAAATGAACAATTTTCTCTTAAATCTCAACCTTAAACACATTTCAGTTTCTAGATTCATTTTACACAATTTAAAAAAAAAAAACAAAAAAAAACAACTTCATTCTGATAACTTCCGTTTTTGTCGTTGCTGAATTAAAATTTAACCAGTTTTGCCTCTCTGGTTCCTCATAAAAGACGCTGCGTTTCATTTGTTTTTCCTTTTCATTCACACATCACATTGGCCGCAATGCTTTTTTAAAGGCTTTGTAATCCGCGAGCTTTGAATTAAGATTAAAAAGAAAAAAACATGCGCCTGGTCAGACACAACAATTTCTCAAAAGCGCGCAGTCTCCACCACGCAGTCAGACCGTCTTTCCTTTCAGATATGGCCGTTACCTTGATAAACTCCTCGGAGGCGCGGGAATGCAACGGAAATAACTCGATCGCCTCGTTTCCGTTTCAAGAGATTTTCGAAGACGAGCCGTATGTCATTTTCACCCAGGTCTTCAGCATCCTCGGCGCCGTCATGTCCGTTCTCGGTGCGCTGGGCAGCCTGGTGGCCGTCCGGACGTTCGTTTCGATGGGACTAAAGGACGGCATCACGGTGGTGTTCATGTTCCTGGCCGTTTGTGACTTCTGCTACCTGAACGTGATAGCCGTCAACTCGGCCTCGTTGTGGTTTTACGCCACGGAGAAGAAGCACAAGTACAAAATGTGGTACTCGGTTGACCCTTATGGGATCTACATCTTCTCCGCCAACATGGGGATCATGTTGTACCTGCTCACGGTGTTGAACACGACCTTCCTCGCCGTGGTGCGGTGCTTGTGTGTCGCGATGCCCATCAGATTTAAGCACATCCTCAACAGAAGACGAACCGCCGTGATCATTTTCTTGTTCTGCGCCGTCACCGTGCTCAGCTACCTCCCGATTCTCATTCACATGAGGATGGTCAGCGCGTGCGACGCCAAAATCAACCGCACCAGGTCGGTCCTCTGGACGTCCTCGAAACGGGACGAGGTCAAACAGGCCGTGTGGTTGTCCCGGGACGTGGTGGTGACAGTCGCCACGCAGGTCGTCATCCTCGTCTGTGTGGCCATCATGATCCGGTGCCTGCGCGCGTCGTCTCGATTTCGCCGCAACCGCTTGTCCGGACGCCAGCAGGCGTCAGTGTCAAACCCGGTCTTCAGCGTCTCATCGGAGACGCTCGAAACTTCTTCGACGCCACCTCAGTCCTCCACCGACGCCATCGGTGGCAACAGCGACGATACGTTGCCGAGAAATCAAAGCGCCGACTCTGGAAAACTGGCGGCGAAAGATGTCAACGTCGTCCGGCAGGTGGTCCTCATCTCCGTGGTGTACATCGTCTGCAACACGCCCAAGCTGTGCGTCGACATCACCACCATGATCGTCCCGGAGTTCACGCTGGGAAGGAGCCTCCAGAACTTGTACCTGTCGATCATCTGCGCCATGGAGCTGTTTCAGGCGTTCAACTCCAGCATCAACATGTTGATTTACTACAACTACAACTCAAAGTTCAAACTTCACTTCATTTGCTGTAGGAAGCGTAAATACTGATACCTTGTCTATAGTAAATACTGACTTTGTCTATAGTAACTTTTCAGGAAATCATCTTGTCTATTTTCGTTTAACTAATGTATTGGTGAATTAAATGTGAACTCGTTGATAAAAAACAAGTGTCCACAATTGTGCCCTTCAAATAGTTCACCACAGCTTACCATTTACTTTTTTTCAAACTGCCCTAAAGCAACTGGTTCCAAAAAATTTTTGTTGCTTGTATCCATCATTCACGAGATATGTAATCAATTCGATATTTTTTTAAGAAAACAATATTTCACCACAGCTTATTGTAATATATATATACTGATTGCTTTGTTATATCAGAACAAACTCTCGAAGCAAAGTGAACTTCTTAAAACTTTCTTCTTCTCTTTTCTAATATTTTAAAATATCGGGAATGAAATGCCATAACAGTAAATTATTCTTAACCAAAACAAAAATAAATGCCTGAAGCAAATTCCGAAATCAAATGTTTCTTTTAACTCATAATGCAAGGTTTCAAATCGGAGTGGCGATATTTGGCGTAGATCTATTCTATTCTTTATACACTGAACGGATTTTTTGTTGTTTAAAGTGTAATATTTGTTTCTAAAGTAATATTCACTTTCGCTTTGACCTAAGCTTTGTGTACGCCAAAAAAAAATAATTCTTATGCTGCCGCTTCATGAATGATTGTGTTGACCTGTGTGTGGAGCAGTCCTTCAATATTGCCGCTTCATGAATGATTGTGTTGACCTGTGTGTGGAGCAGTCCTTCAATATTGCCGCTTCATGAATGATTGTGTTGACCTGTGTGTGGAGCAGTCCTTCAATATTTTTATTTTCTAAAACCTTCTTTATTTTTAATTATCTTAAAGGGCCACAGCAAATATTAAATAAATGTTGTTGTTTTTTTTTATAAAGCTATAAACTTTTGGAATATGTTGAGATTAAACATGGATTTAACTAATCATTGAAGAACATGACGTCATGACGTGTCTCTCCTTCCCCCCCCCCTTTTGCGCAGACGACCGACACAAAACGAGAACCCAAGGGCTGAAAGTGCGCAGACATTGGAGACAATGAAGGATCCACGCCTTTAGGATTATAAGATTATCATATATTATTTCGTCATGATTTAATCAGCGATCAGTGGCGTCGCTAGGGTTAGTGCCGCCCGGGGTGGGTCAGGCTATCTGCAGCCACCTTCCCGCGAATAATGCCCTCGGAGGGCGGCCAAAATTGCCGCCGCTCAATAAATAGGAAGAAAACAAAAAATGCCCGGGGGGGGGGGTCTTTTTTTTTCCTTCCCTTTTATACAGAGGATTTGCTGTGGAGTAGCAGGATTAAATAGTAAACTTTTTTTCAAAGAAATGATTATACAGAAATGATTATTTTATAATAAGGGTTCTTTTTAAAATCTGAACAATTTCAGGAGAAGATCACTCTCACTTGAAACATCTTTATTTTTTCAATGTATTTTCTTTTTACCGTTATTAATCAATTTTAAGTTTATCGGGGTCGAGGGTAATTTTGCTGAAAAAAGTTTGTTAGAGGATGTATCAGAGAGTTTGTTAGTGAATAGAGTTTTTTAGTGAATAGAGTTTGTTAGTGAATAGAGTTTGTTAGTGAATAAAGTTTGTACGTTATTAGAGTTTTTAGTGAATAGAGTTTTTAGTGAATAGAGTTTGTACATGAATAGATTTTTTAGTGAGTAGAGTTTTTAGTGAATAGAGTTTATTAGTGAATAGAGTTTGTACGTGAATAGAGTTTTTAGTGGATAGAGTTTTTAGTGAATGGAGTTTTTAGTGAATAGAGTTTGTACGTGAAAAGAGTTTTTACTGAATAGAGTTTTAGTGAATAGAGTTTGTTAGTGAATAGAGTTTGTACGTGAATAGAGTTTTTAGTGAATAGAGTTTTTAGTGAATAGAGCTTTTAGTGAATAGAGTTTTTAGTGATTAGAGTTTGTTAGTGAATAGACATTTTAGTGAATAGAGTTTTTAGTGAATAGAGTTTTTTAGTGAATAGAGTTTGTTAGTGAATAGAGTTTGTTAGTGAATATAGTTTTTTCGTGAATAGAGTTTGTTAGTGAATAGAGTTTTTTCGTGAATAGAGTTTTTAGTGAATAGAGTTTTTATTGAATAGAGTTTGTTAGTGAATAAAGTATGCTAGTGAAGATTTGGTGTAAAAGTAACAACACAGTCTTTCCTACGTTTAAGACAGAAGAGATTTCAGAATGTCGTGGTATATTAATGAGATGTGAAAACAACTAACTACTAATAGATTAGTAGCCCAAGAAGTAGAACTATAACATAGGGAACAATTAGTAGCCCCGGTAGTAGAACTCTAACCTAGGGAACAATTAGTAGCCCTTTTATTAGATTTCTAACCTAGGAAACAATTAGCAGCCCTAGTAGTAGAACTCTAACCTATGGAACAATTAGTAGCCCTATTAGTAGAACTCTAACCTAGGGAACAATTAGCAGCCCTAGTAGTAGAACTCTAAACTAGGGAACAATACTCTTCAATGTCGTAGACTTGTTTGCCGAGTTAGTCATATTTCCTTGCAAGGATTCTATATTCCATGTGTGTTTTTGTTTGTAAGTACAAGTTTGTTTGTGCAAGTTTGTGTTTGTATGTGCAAGTTTGTGTTTCTATGTGCAAGTTTGTGTTTCTATGTGCAAGTTTGTGTTTCTATGTGCAAGTTTGTGTTTGTATGTGCAAGTTTGTGTTTGTATGTGCAAGTTTGTGTTTCTATGTGCAAGTTTGTGTTTCTATGTGCAAGTTTGTGTTTCTATGTGCAAGTTTGTGTTTGTATGTGCAAGTTTGTGTTTCTATGTGCAAGTTTGTGTTTGTATGTGCAAGTTTGTGTTTCTATGTGCAAGTTTGTGTTTCTATGTGCAAGTTTGTGTTTCTATGTGCAAGTTTGTGTTTCTATGTGCAAGTTTGTGTTTCTATGTGCAAGTTTGTGTTTCTATGTGCAAGTTTGTGTTTCTATGTGCAAGTTTGTGTTTCTATGTGCAAGTTTGTGTTTCTATGTGCAAGTTTGTGTTTCTATGTGCAAGTTTGTGTTTCTATGTGCAAGTTTGTGTTTCTATGTGCAAGTTTGTGTTTCTATGTGCAAGTTTGTGTTTCTATGTGCTCGCGTTTGTTTGTAGTTGTTTCGCCGCTTCTTCTTTGTGGGTTTTTGTCTTTGCGTCAGTATGTTTGCCTGTCATTGATCCGTCTGTACACGCATATGGTTAGTTGAATATTCCTTTTTTATATGATTTGTTAAGACTTGTAAATTGATTTAATACAGTGGTTCTCAACCTTTCTAATGCCGCGACCCTGTAATAGAGTTTCTCATGTTGTGAAGACCCCCAGCCACAAAATTATTTTCGTTGCTACTTCATACCTGCAGAGCACAAAGGGGTCGCGACCCACAGGTTGAGACCCGCTGATTTAATATGTTTTTTTATGTTTATTTATGATCACCGCGGTTTAACATGGCTGTGCATGTTCGTAGGGCCGTACGCAAGGGGTCATTCGCAAATTACGTCCCGCTTAGGGGGGAAGGGGGGGGGTCGAGAATTTGTGATACTTTGTGATGGTCAAATATTTGAGACGTCACTATTTTTTTTTATTTTATTTTTTACATTATTATTAATTGTGTTGTTGTTGTAAATCTAAAATTTTATAATTTTGAAAAATCTTTGTTCAATTAATTTTAAAAACATTTAATTTGAGGTCGAAATTGCCTCATGTATTATAGGGACTGTGAAACTCGGTCAACTGTTTTTGCCATTTTACATTCGGCTTGTGGATGACTTCGTCGTTTCGAATCACAGTTTTCTAATAATACTACATCTGAATCCATTGTGGGGAAAATGTAAAAGAATAAAATAAAATCTTAGTTTAGTTATGACATTGTTATGTGTGTTTTAATTTTTTGGGGTCTGACTTGACACTAAAGGGGGGGGGGCGGGGGGAGGGGCAAAGAATTTGTGACACTTTGTGACGTGGGGAGGGGAATCTAAAAAGGTCTTTTTTTTCGTGACTCTATTTGCTAACGACCCCCAACGGGTACCGCAGGGGGGGGGGGGGGGGGGAGGGGCAAAGAATTTGTGACACTTTGTGACGTGGGGAGGGGAATCTAAAAAGGTCTTTTTTTTCGTGACTCTATTTGCTAACGACCCCCAACGGGTACCGCCAGAAGGCCTTCCACAGATGGCACACAAATCGTCCCATTTCATAAAAATATGTTTTTTTAATAGACACATTTTGAGAAGGGGTTGCCCCATCCAGGCGTTGCCATGGGAGCAGCTCTTGCTTGCAACAGATCCCTTCGTGTTTGTGTATGATTGCGAGATGGTATTAAGAAGCCTGGACTGGTTTGTGTATGTACAAGTGTTTGTATAGCAGCTAACGCTTGACGTTTGTCTGTTTGCTCCTGCGTGTTTGTAAATATGATTGTAATTTTTTTTCTTTTTATTTTATGATATTTTTTTAAAAAGAATCTCCTTTCTAATCTTTCAGCCATTTGAAATAAAAATAGGCCAGAATTTTTTAATGAGAATAGCTTAAAATTTGATTCTCTTAATTTTATCTCATTTTCAAATACCTAATGTTGTCAGTTAATTTTTTTTTTAAATATATCTACCTCTAAGCATAATCTTGGTTTAAGTTTGTTATTTATAGGAAAGCAGTCACGAAAAGACTCTTGGGTGTGGAGAGTATTTGACTGAAAGGAAATGTATATTTATTTACTTTTGTTTGACTCTAATGATCTCGTAGTTAAGCATTGGGGGGGGGGGAGACACTGTGGGCGTGTCTTTTGCGTCTTATCTCGGCATTGTTGACATAAAAAATTGAAGAGAGTGAATGCCATTGGGAAAATAGTGACGTCATACAGGAAAAAAAATATTGTGGAGAGTTATGTTTCGAAGGTTCAAAAGTTTTAATCCAAGGTTTTGGTACTTCAACTCGAAGATGTACTATATCAGTGCTTCTCTGCACCTCCGTATGGGGGGGACCCATTATAATTTAACTTTTGATCCTCTTCAGCATATCCAGTTTGAGGACCGCTATATACTACATCATAACAAACTTATTTCTCCCAGCAGCCATGATGCCACACTAACCAACAGAAAACGTTTCTTAGTCTTTTAGTGACGTAGAAAGGTGGTGTGGAGGGGGGGGGGGTCTGCATTTTTTTTTTAAATTTTCGCCCAGCAGCAGAGTTTTTTCATGGAACGGCGCCGCAAAATCGTGGACCCTAACCCTAGCTACGCCACTGGGTGCAAGTTTGGAGGTGTAATCATGGCAGGGAAATAATAACTGTAGTGATAGGTGGGCTGATCCTACCCTTTGGGTGTCAGGGATTTGATTGGCCGGGTCTGTCCCTTTTTTTGGTCACTCTCTTCTTGTGGCAGGACGGTCCAGGCGAGGGCTTCCGGGAAACCACCCAAAAAACAAAACCGAGATTGTGACAACGTTTAGCAAGTTAGCGCGGTGACGCGCGTCCGTGCGCAGAGGTGCGCAGAGGTGCGTAGAGACGAATGGAATGCTTGGCGTGACTGTGCACGTCATTTACTGTGGCACTTACAAATAGCGCCCTATGCCGGTGTACGAGGAACATGTTCTTTTATTCCCTTCATGAGACAAAAGTTACACCACACTAATTTTAGTGTTTTTATTTGACCTAGATGTTCAAGTGATCTACATTTGCTGTGACCTAGATTTTGTTGTGACCTAGTAGTTGCTGTGAACTAGACGTTGATGTGATCTACATGTTGCTGTGACCTAGATGTTGCTTTGACCTACATGTAGCTGTGATCTACATGTTGCTGTGACCTAGATGTTGCTTTGACCTACATGTAGCTGTGATCTACATGTTGCTGTGACCTAGATGTTGCTTTGATCTACATGTTGCTGTGACCTACATGTTGCTGTGATCTACATGTTGCTGTGACCTACATGTTGCTGTGACCTACACGTTGCTGTGATCTACATGTTGCTGTGACCTACATGTTGCTGTTATCTACATGTTGCTGTGACCTACATGTTGCTGTGACCTACATGTTGCTGTGACCTACATGTTGCTGTGACCTACATGTTGCTGTGACCTACATGTTGCTGTGACCTACATGTTGCTGTGACCTACATGTTGCTGTGATCTACATGTTGCTGTGACCTACATGTTGCTGTGACCTACATGTTGCTGTGACCTAGATGTTGCTTTGATCTACATGTAGCTGTGACCTAGATGTTGCTGTGACCTACATGTTGCTGTGACCTACATGTTGCTGTGATCTACATGTTGCTGTGACCTACATGTTGCTGTGACCTACATGTTGCTGTGACCTACATGTTGCTGTGACCTACATGTTGCTGTGATCTACATGTTGCTGTGACCTACATGTTGCTGTGACCTACATGTTGCTGTGACCTACATGTTGCTGTGACCTACATGTTGCTGATGAAATTCGAACGGTTGTTTTGTGTAATTCATTTGACGAAGCATCCGATAAAAAAAATTAAGTAACTATCACATACGTTTGCTTCAGATCAGGGGCGTAGCTAAGGATTTGGGGGCCCGGGAAGCTTGGACTCTTTAGGATCCCCTGCATTTTGACATTTGAAATTATTTAATGTAAAAAAAAAATTTTGGACACTCCTTTGGGGGCCCCCCTCAAGTAGGGGCCCGGAGGGACTTTTGAATTTGGACCACCTCTCCCTCCCCTAGCTACGCCACTGCTTCAGATACACCAGTTCAGTATGCTGTGTGAAACATTCTTATTATGAGGCACACTGTATGTGACTGTGTCATTATGGCAGCCCCAGCTTACGGAAGAAAGCTTCTTCATCCTGTATTTGTCTCATGTTTAAACATTTCCATACGCACGGCAAACGACCTCCTTGCTGAACAACACGGCTGTCTCTATTCTATTGCTGCACAACACTGTTGTCTCTATTCTATTGCTCCACAACACGGTTGTCTCTATTCTATTGCTGCACAACACGGCTGTCTCTATTCTATTGCTGCACAACACGGTTGTCTCTATTCTATTGCTGCACAACACGGTTGTCTCTATTCTATTGCTGCACAACACGATTGTCTCTATTCTATTGCTGCACAACACGATTGTCTCTATTCTATTGCTGCACAACACGATTGTCTCTATTCTATTGCTACACAACACTGTTGTCTCTATTCTATTGCTGCACAACACGGTTGTCTCTATTCTATTGCTGCACAACACGGTTGTCTCTATTCTATTGCTGCACAACACGGTTGTCTCTATTCTATTGCTGCACAACACGGTTGTCTCTATTCTATTGCTGCACAACACGGTTGTCTCTATTCTATTGCTGCACAACACGGTTGTCTCTATTCTATTGCTGCACAACACGGTTGTCTCTATTCTATTGCTGCACAACACGGTTGTCTCTATTCTATTGCTGCACAACACGATTGTCTCTATTCTATTGCTACACAACACGATTGTCTCTATTCTATTGCTACACAACACGGCTGTCTCTATTCTATTGCTACACAACACGATTGTCTCTATTCTATTGCTGCACAACACAGTTGTCTCTATTCTAGAAGACGTGAACAATTGACTCAGCCGCCATTTTGACGTTTCCAGATCACGTGACAGGCTGGGACAAACCTAGCTGTGGAAACTCACAAAAAAAAAAAAAAAAAAAATTAAACATCTTTCCATCGCAAGTCTAGGTCAAATGGTTCCGCTGGTTTGACAGAACGCTAGAGGCTTGTCAAAGCGAATGGTACGATCCTATAATGTTTTACCCGTACTAATCGCCGTGCGATAACCTGCAGACCTGTCATTTATATTGGGTTGTTTTTTTGTGGTTTTTTTTGGGGGGGGGGGGGTTTGTGTTGTTTTTTTTTAATGTTTCGAGATGACGCATCAACAAAGATTTCGCAATCCTCTTGAACTAGAAACAGCGTCATGGCTGGGAGGGTGGTGGGAGGCGTCTAAAGGGGGATAACCTCTTCCGTAATGCTAAAAATCATAATCCTATAAAATGAATGGATTACAGTAATGCAAATTATGATTTTTTAATTAAAAAAAAAATAGTTATAAAAATGAACTATTACCAAAGAGTTTTGCTTCTAATTGGAAATGTGTAAGTTGCGTCTTGCATAGTTTTATAATTTGAAACCTTGAACTAATTTTTTTCATCCTTTCATAATCTTATTGTTTTGCGTAAAAGTGTGTTTGAAAGGTGTAAACATGGCAGGGAAATAATAACTGTAGTGATAGGTGGGCTGGTCCTTCGAGGTGGGCTTCGAGGTGACGCATCAACAAAGATTTCGCAATCCTCTTGAAATAGAAACAGCGTCATAGAGCGGAGGTTGGTGGGAGGCGTCGAAAGGGGAATAACCGAGAAAACGAATGGAAGAAAAAAAACAACGTTTATTTTAAGAGTTATCCCGCATGGATCGGAAAACTTGAAGTGAAATAAAAAGTCTCGTCAAACATTTTCATTTTTTATTCGTTTCTTTTCTTTGGTTTTTGTTTTTTTGAATTGGCTCTCTACAAATAGCGAAGGATCAATATCAGACAAGCGTTTCTCAAATTGGAATGCAATGATCCCTAAAGTTTCCACGAATTCAGTGCTCCATACTGAAAAATGCGGTAATACGCGTCTGCTACATTATAACACCTTGAATCGGCCCAGAAAGAAAGGCCCTCGGCCCAGAAAGAACGGCCCACTTAAATTGACTGCTGGCCATCGGCTAGAATAAAACCGATCTTCATCTACGACAGCGGTTGTCAACCTGTGGATCGCGATCCCTTTGGAGGGTCGAACAACCCTTACACAGGGGTCGCCTAAGACCATCGGAAAACATAGTTATGAGGTAGCAACAAAAAATAATTGTATGGTTGGGGGTCACCAAAAAATGAGGGTCACGGCATTAAGAAGTTCGAGGAGCACTGATTTACAATGTGTAGGCTACTCCCCTACGTGTGACAGTGGACCACTCTGCCAGTGACACAGCAACCCGGGTACGATTGAAATGAGTTCATATACCTAGATGCCTCTACGTATGAGCATAGCAAAAAATAATGTGGGGGCTGGAGGGTAAAAGATAAAAAGGGGGTAAGGGGGTCAGGAGATTGGGTCCACCAATGCAGTTTCACACATAATTCACAAGACACGTATGTGAGGCTGTTACGCTGTGTTCAACAGGCGCGCAAATTGAAATTCCCAGAAGATAGCACTAATATTGTTTCTTATAAGGTGCCTTACGCGCATGCATGTTTCGTTAAGTAACTTTAGCAGGTGGGACGCTAACGTATGGACCCGCCATGGTTTGGTGGGTTATTGCTAGTGAATATGATATTTCTATAAAGATTTTAAAACTAATGCGTTGTTTCAAAATCAGAGTGAAAATATTGTTTGGCGGATAAAGAATGTAAGATGCGTCTAAGGTAGTTGTTAAAATTATTGAAAAGCCAAAGATTTTAAAAGAAACCATTAACTGATGACGTCATAATATGCTTTGATGAAGGTTGAAAAGCCAAAGATTTCAAAAGAAAGCATTAACAAATGACGTGTGTATAAGACAGCATCTTAATGTTGATTCAACCAATGTGAAGTGGAAGAAGTTATGACAATTATATTTGCTCTAGTTTCAGAGGTATTAATTATCTCACGTGGTGTCCATTATTCAGTTAATAAAGGTTGTGATGCTAATAAGTCTCGGAGTTCTGGCCCCTCATGCTTTGTTAGGTAATCATGGCCGTCTGCGAATGTGAATAAATAACATAAGTAATAACTACAAGTAACATCATCACCCCTATGAGTGCTACACATCGTTACTTTCATATCGCAGAACTCCCTTCTTCACTTCCTGTTCCTTCTTCTTAACCAAACAATGCATTCTTCCAAACCAGGTCTCCGGTTGACAAGTCTGCTGTGGCTTGCCGATTAGGAGGCGTCGGCCACCGACCCCCTCGACGTTTGCCTGGAAACATAACTACTGGGCACGCCCCGCGTGGGCAGACAAAGGGTGTGCTCGGTACCTGCCGTACATAAAACAGCTCCCACAGGACTGCCGGCTGTGATATTTCGCAGTCGGAAAGTTAGGCAGAGCCAGGGTAGGGATCATGATTACAAGTTGCCGTTGACGGGTATGAGGCCAGAGGCGAGGGTGGTAACCTCTGGCCGAGGATTCAAATAATGCAGCCGTGAGAACGCTGCCCCTAGGCAACCGTTTCGTCCCAGCTACAGCGTGAGCTAGTCGCGTTGTGGAAACCCACTGTGGAATCCCTCTTATAGGGCGTCCGACGCTTTCCCGGGATGGGTGGGGGAAGATATTAGGACGTAAATTTTTCCATCCCGACTCCTAGAGAAAGTCGATCGAGTGCACTGTTTAAACGCATAGTGTCGGATCGACCGGGTGCCTCCTCGTTGGGGCGGCCCCCAGGCGGGGTCCTCAGGCGGGGTCCTGGTCGAGTGCCCAGGCGCCCAGGTGAGGGACTTGGGTGAAGGGCCCGTGTGGGGGCCTTCCTGACGAGTGGGCATCTCCAACGTGCCGCTCCGTGGCCCGATACGTCGGACTGGGGAGGGGTAATTTGTGGGGGGGGGGCATAAAGAGTCTTAGACTCGCCCCCGCTGACGCCATTTCTTAATGTAACATTCTTCCAAACCAACATTCATATCTCAATGTTTGATCTGTACAATATGCTTTAATCAAAGTTGAAAAGCCAAAGATTTCAAAAGATGGCATTAACTAATGACGTCATAATATGCTTTAACGACTGCAAATGAGGCCATCGCAACTTTCTCTGGGCATGTTCATTTTTTACCATTGACCAAATAAATGTGTTTAAAACTACGTCCCTGGGGCGGTAAAGGGAAACAACTCTCATCGGATTTTGCTTCGCGGTGATCTCCCTTTGCCTCCCCTTTATGACACACCAGGTTGGTTCCCTTTTAAATACGAGGTGCGACACCCCAGTCTCTTAAACCAAGGTTTGCGTAACGCCATTCGCACCCCGAAGGAGCGCTTTCATTGGTGAGAATATCCTGTCACCACTCTATTCCATTCTGTCGCGACAATGTAAACACAATGTTCTTTCTTTCTCCCTTTTCTTTTTTTTTCCCCTTTTTTATTTACCATGTCCCGAGATTGGCCATCGATTAAGACCAATGAAGGATGGCATCGATTCCAAACACGCAGTAGTCAGGCAGCGCGCCCAAAATACAGAGATTATTTAGGTTTTTACCGAGGTGTCCAGAGTATCGATTTCTTTGAAATAAAACTAACCGATATCAAGTCCTTGATGCGGCAATCAAAGGGAATTCAAAATCGGCGGTGAGTAATCCACACGAAGGGTAAATGAGTTTATCAGTGAATAGACCAGTGAAGTATCCACAACTTGTGAGAGGAATTTTAATCCATGGATTATTCTCCAAGATTCATTGTAAAGAGGCGGGCGTCTCGTGACCAGTGACATGAACGCTCTTATCAAAGAATGGACTATATTGTCAAAGTTTTTTGGTCTAAAAATGATGGTGGAATCCGGAGCAAAGTACAAACACGTGATCTTATTTCTGAAGCCATTAAAACATGGGGGAGTTTAATAACAGGGGCGGGAGGGAGAGAAAAAGGGTGGCTTTTTAATAATACGGGAAAAGGGGTAGGGGGGCCGTGGTACTAATGAAAGTTGATGCAATGGACATCAATTTGAGAAACCCTTATTTAAAATGAGTTCCATTTTTTATTTTTTTTTAGGAATAAAGTTGGCGATTTCTAGAATGGAACTCTATAATTATATCTTTTTTCTTGCTTTTACCATATCATTTATTATGATCTTGCCAGCATACCTTGATGATGCTTGTGTCTCCATGAATGATGAGGTCAAACCTCAGCCATCTGATCAAAAGAGAGCAGGTTTCCTCACTCTCGAAATGGGATTCAATCTAGCTTCCAAAGGTTTGCATCCAGTGTGTCGTGACACACTTTGATATCTAGATTCTAGAGGTTTCCACCCAGAGTGTCGTGACACACTTTGATATCTAGATTCTAGAAGTTTCCACCCAGTGTGTCGTGATACACTTTGATATCTAGAGTCTAGAAGTTTCCACCCAGTGTGTCGTGACACACTTTGATATCTAGATTCTAGAGGTTTTCATCCAGTGTGTTGCGACACACTTTGATATCTAGATTCTAGAGGTTTCCACCCAGTGTGTCGTGACACAATTTGATATCTAGATTCTAGAATTTTCCAACCAGTGTATCGTGACACACTTTGATATCTAGATTCTAGAAGTTTCCAACCAGTCTATCGTGACACACTTTGATATCTAGATTCTAGAGGCTTCCACCCAGTGTGTCATGACACACTTTGATATCTAGATTCTAGAAGTTTCCACCCAGTGTGTCGTGATACACTTTGATATCTAGAGTCTAGAAGTTTCCACCCAGTGTGTCGTGACACACTTTGATATCTAGATTCTAGAGGTTTTCATCCAGTGTGTTGCGACACACTTTGATATCTAGATTCTAGAGGTTTCAACCCAGCGTGTCGCGACACACTTTGATATCTAGAGTCTAGAGTTTTCCACCCCGTGCGTTGCGACACACTTTGATATCTAGATTCTAGAGGTTTCCACCCAGTGTGTCGTGACACAATTTGATATCTAGATTCTAGAATTTTCCAACCAGTGTATCGTGACACACTTTGATATCTAGATTCTAGAAGTTTCCAACCAGTCTATCGTGACACACTTTGATATCTAGATTCTAGAGGTTTCCACCCAGTGTGTCATGACACACTTTGATATCTAGATTCTAGAAGTTTCCACCCAGTGTGTCGGGAATAACTTTGATATCTAGATTCTAGAAGTTTCCACCCAGTGTGTCGTGACACACTTTGATATCTAGATTCTAGAGGTCCCCACCCAGTATGTCGGTACACAATTCTCTTTTGTTGGTACATTTCTGGCTGGCAAAATCTCCGGACAGCTAATTTACTGTCAACCTATCCCGGACAGCTAATTTACCGTCAACCTATCGACCTGAAACCAGGCGCAGAGACTAATTGACGATGACAACACGTTCTTTCAAATTTTAAGCCCCACCCCCAACCACCAAACATCGGGGGGGGGGGTCATTTTTCAAAGGGAAGATGACGGAAATAGTATGACACTGATTTCACGACATAAAATTCCTCTAACTGCGCTCAATGCGATTTTTTTTAAATATCGCAGAAGCGTTTGGTGCGTAATACTTTTTTTTGTTTTTCTGAAATAGTTGGTCCAACAAATCTATGGAGTTAAATTAGGTCGGTCATTGGTATATTGAAACAGTTGACGTTCATTTTTTGAAATCCTTACAAAGTGCAAGACTTGTTTAGCAAGTTTTTTTCATATTGTCAGACCCTCCAACCCCCACCCCCACCCACCGCCCCAATAGGCGCAATATTGCATTTTATAAAGGATTTATACAAAAAACTTAATTTTTTGGGGCGGTTTAATTTTATTTCCAAGTTATTTTGTGAATTAATTACAAAACAAAACAATAAACAAGGGACAAAATAACAATCTTTACAAGTCCGTGTACTGTTCATTTGTCTGCTCTAATCTTTAGTTTCTAAATCTTGAATCCAGGCATACTTCAATGCCACTTTCAATAGATTAATATTATCGTCACTTGCCACCCTTGATCAAGCCTCCATCACACATTGATCAAGCCATCAGCACACATTGATCAAGCCATCACCACACATTGATCAAACCATCAGCACACATTGATCAAGCCATCACCACACATTGATCAAGCCATCACCACACATTGATCAAGCCATCACCACACATTGATCAAGCCATAACCACACATTGATCAAGCCATCACCACACATTGATCAAACCATCACCACACATTTATCAAGCCATCACCACACATTGATCAAGCCATCACCACACATTGATCAAGCCATCACCACACATTGATCAAGCCATCACCACACATTGATCAAGCCATCACCACACATTGATCAAGCCATCACCACACATTGATCAAGCCATCACCACACATTGATCAAGCCATCACCACACATTGATCAAACCATCAGCACACATTTATCAAGCCATCAGCACACATTGATCAAACCATCAGCACACATTGATCAAACCATCACCACACATTGATCAAGCCATCACCACACATTTATCAAACCATCAGCACACATTTATCAAGCCATCAGCACACATTTATCAAACCATCAGCACACATTTATCAAACCATCAGCACACATTTATCAAACCATCAGCATACATTGATCAAACCATCAGCACACATTGATCAAACCATCAGCACACATTTATCAAACCATCAGCACACATTTATCAAACCATCAGCACACATTTATCAAACCATCAGCATACATTGATCAAACCATCAGCACACATTTATCAAACCATCAGCACACATTGATCAAGCCTCCATCACACATTTATCAAGCCATCACCACACATTTATCAAGCCATCACCACACATTTATCAAACCATCAGCACACATTAATCAAACCATCAGCACACATTTATCAAGCCATCAGCACACATTGATCAAGCCATCAGAGCACATTTATCAAGCCTCCATCACGCACATGAATCTATCCTCAAACACATTTCTTATCCAACTGCTCGTGATATTGCAATGACGTCATCTTGATTTATTTCACTGTAAGCTCAAAAAATGAACAGTTCGTCGTTGAACCGATTCACTCCGTCTCAAGGTCACCGTTTCGAATTATCGATTTCAGCTGCGCGAGGTAAATACCGAGAAAAGACCTTGAAATGGGAGATAATTTATCTCATTATGCATTCGATTTTTCCCCCTTCACTAGACGACAGCATGTTTATACAGCAGGTACTGTCCCTTGAAAGATTGTCCACACCTTCAGTAACACAACCAGGTATCGAGACGGCATGCCTCGTCCAGGTCTACACAGCGAAGAACTTACAGGGAAAAAACACGATTCAAACCTTTTTTTTTTAAATTATTATTTTGAAATTCTCCCAGAAATGTTTGATCATTGAAGTATTTGTACCTTACTACATCTTCCGATCAAAATAAATGACGTGGTCAGATCAAATTTTGCACTGGTCATTTGGTTTGGCCTTCAGCTGAATGTCAAGATTATAGTTGATTGATTGGACAAACATGGGTTGCATTGTCTTGTGAACACAACAACGGGAGCCCGATTGAAAGCGACATTGAACAGCAAAGCGCTACCATCGAAATGATATCTGGTGAGATGATGGACGACAAGACCGCTCTGTCTGGACATTTCATGGACATCTCCACCGCGGTTCTTCTAGAGCTGTACAAGGCTACGACTACATCTGTATCGGCGCACAACGCTACGGAACAACCTTCTATCCTCAACAGAACGCTATGCGATCTACACAACAAAACTTCAAGGGCGGTGCCACACCAGAAATACGTCTCGGACGAGCTCTACGGCGGGTTCTTACTGGGGTTCAGCGTCGTCAGCACCATCATGTCTTCCCTGGGTTGTCTTGGCAACCTCGTCGTTATCAGAACGTTCGTCTCCCTCGGTCTGAAGGAAGGGGTGACCGTATCGTTCGTGTTCCTCGCCGTGTCCAACCTGGCGTATCTCATCGTCATGATCGCCAACGCGGTCTCCATCGGCGTCTACGTCAACGAAAAACTCCAATCGTTCAAGACGTGGAATCCGGTCGATCCGTTCGGGATGTATGTGTTCTTCTCAAACATTTCTTACCTCCTGAACCTGATCACCATATTGACCACAACGTACCTGGCCGTCGTCCGGTGCATGTGCGTGGCCATGCCGCTACAGTTTAAGTCGGCTCTGACCAGGCGGAGATCCGTTCTGATCCTGGTGGCGTTCTGCGTCGTTTCGATCGCCAGCTACATTCCGATCCTGGTCTACATGAAGATCGTCCGGGCGTTCGACGCCAAGGTGAACGCCACGAGGTACGTGCTGTGGATCTCTCCGGAGCGGGAGGAGGTCAAGGACGTCGTGTGGTTTACCCGGGATGTGTCCGTGACCTTCATCACGCAGATCATCGTCATCGTCTGCGTCGTCATCATGGTCAGGTGTCTCCTCGCGGCGTCCAGGTTTCGCCGAGAGTCCATGAGGTATTCGGAAAAACGTGAGGACACCCGCAACACTGAATCTTCGGTGAGTCAAGTCCACGGGAGTGGAGCTCACCAGAAACGCAAAGCTAATGAAGCGGGAAGCGGCCACGCCTTGAAGCTCAGCGCTAAGGATATGTCGGTGGTCCAGCAGGTGGTTCTCATCTCCGTGGTGTACATCGTGTGCAACACCCCGGCGATTATGGTCAACACGACGGTTATGCTGGTGGAGGACTTCACCCTGGGGAATGTGTATCAAAACTTGTACCTGACAGTACTCGGCGCCATGGAACTGTTTCAGACGTTCAACTCCAGTTTCAATGTCTTCATCTACTATAGGTACAACAAGAAATTCAGAGACAATTGTAAGATGTGTGTGTGTGGTAACTAGTAACCTAAGCAGTTAGTGCACTTGGTTATGCTGGAAGAGTCTTTTTCGTTAATATGCTGGAAGAGTCTTGTCTTTAATACGCTGGAAGAGTCTTTTCTTTAATATGCTGGAAGAGTCTTGTCTTTAATATGCTGGAAGAGTCTTTTCTTTAATATGCTGGAAGAGTCTTGTCTTTAATATGCTGGAAGAGTCTTGTCTTTAATATGCTGGAAGAGTCTTTTCTTTAATATGCTGGAAGAGTCTTTTCTTTAATATGCTGGAAGAGTCTTGTCTTTAATATGCTGGAAGAGTCTTTTCTTTAATATGCTGGAAGAGTCTTTTCTTTAATATGCTGGAAGAGTCTTTTCTTTATTATGCTGGAAGAGTCTTGTCTTTAATATGCTGGAAGAGTCTTGTCTTTAATATGCTGGAAGAGTCTTTTTCTTTAATATTCTGAAAAAAGTCTTTTCTGTAATATGCTGAAAATGTCTTTTCTGTAATCTGCCGGATAAGTTGTTCAATAATGTGCTCAAAGAGTCTTATCTGTTATTGAAATTGTGTCGGTTGTGATAATTAAATTATTATACTGCAGTGAATGAAATGCACAACGCAGTTATTGTTTTGTTTTTTTTATATTGTTATTTTATGTCGTTCATTTTTGTCTAGGTTGGTCTAAATTATCAAATTGGCAGACAGGCATGAAGCACAATTTATTACAACCGTGTGCTACATGTCAATTGGCAGACAGGCATGAAGCACAATTTATTACAACCGTGTGCTACATGTCATTTGGCAGACAGGCATGAAGCACAATTTATTACAACCGTGTGCTACATGTCATTTGGCAGACAGGCATGAAGCACAATTTATTACAACCGTGTGCTACATGTCAATTGGCAGACAGGCATGAAGCACAATTTATTACAACCGTGTGCTACATGTCATTTGGCAGACAAGCATGAAGCACAATTTATTACAACCGTGTGCTACATGTCAATTGGCAGACAGGCATGAAGCACAATTTATTACAACCGTGTGCTACATGTCATTTGGCAGACAGGCATGAAGCACAATTTATTACAACCGTGTGCTACATGTCATTTGGCAGACAAGCATGAAGCACAATTTATTACAACCGTGTGCTACATGTCAATTAGCTTATTCCATTCCAAAAAGCACATATTTATGATACGAATTATCAAGCTATTCCATACAAAATAATATCCTTTGAGAGACGTGGAACCTGCCAGGCAAGTCCAGCTTAAGATTTCAACAAAATCTATCCTTCATGTGCGCATACTATCATTCTATCATACTATCATACTTTGATACTATCTTCCTTGGTATCTGGCTTCCCTGTTGCATTTCTACATCATGGTGACATCTGTCCCATTGGTTTTTTTTGGCTTATTGATGAAGTTTCTCTGGAAGGCTATCAAATTCGAACACAAGTAAGGTTATGTATTTTTTTCACCAAAGAACAAAGGAAGGTCAGGCACATGGTTCATTTTTTTTCCTTGATGCTAAATGTGGGTCATTTTTAAGTTGTCCTACCTGTGGACCACCAAAACTCAATTTCAGAGTTGCTAGATGTAGGTCATTTATATGTTGTCCTGCCTGTGGACAACCAAAACTCAATTTCTCAGTTGCTAAATGTAGGTCATTTATATGTTGTCCAATATGTGGACCACCAAAATTCAAGTCCTGAGTTTATCTGTGTAAGTCCTGGTAACTGGTGCGTTATTGTTCAATGAATCTACCATTTCCATACAAAGCCTTTACCCTCATTGATTGTATTTTTTTCCTCCTTCCCCCCATAGAATCTTTTAGTGGCCAATTTTTATTGTCTAATGTCTATAATCACATATATTTGTCCATTACATTCGTCTATCAAATATATTTGTTCACTATTTTCTTCTATCACATCATTTTTTAGCTCCATCACAAACGCACAATAATCAAGTGTTCTTTGAGTAGTCACTTTGTCAATCAATGGAAAAGCAAAGTAAAACATATTGATGTCTACTTCCTAGTGTGTGGTCATGTATCGAACAAAGACTAAATAGATCGGCCTAGTAGTATTTTTTCATCCTGGTGAACTAACCAATTTAGAATGTCGTCTTTTTTTTTTTGCAGTTATTCAAAAGAGCACTTTTCAAGATACGTTTGCAACTGCCAAAAACATGACACCTACTTGCGTTATAACCACGTAAGATAAATGCTCTTCAGAATACTCCCGACGGCACTACAAAACACTATGATCTTTTTCTTTTAAATTGCAACCACTCCATTCCCCACTCTTCTATTAAATGTACTGGTTATTCCTGGCTCAAGAACACTTCTTCCCTTAATTCTGGAGTCAAGATATTCAGAAGAGCCCTTTGAAAATAGTTGCATCCCTGATCACATCGTTCAGTTGGTTTTCATCAAATCGATCACGATGTCAAGTTGTTTGGAAATCAATCTCACTGCTCCACATTTACTTTACCGCACGCGTCATCGGACATACGTCATCAGACATACGTCATCAGACATACGCCATCAGACATGCATGACTTATCATCGGGGGCATGTGGCAGGTCACGGAAAGTAGTAACATATTTGTTTAACCCGATGGCCGAATGGTTTCCTCAGCGCTCTAGCCTGAAGGCAGACCCTGCTAAGAGCACTTGTCACAATTGTTTCGATTGAATCCTGGGAGAGTAAGATTTAAAAAAAAACAAAATAACAGTGAGTGAAGTGGTTTTTTTAAGGGGAAATAGTAGAATAGGATCTGTGGAAGCTTGGATTGAAAGACAGGACAGAAAGAGAAGAACGTTTCGGCCAAGAGCCTTCCACAGCAGCCAGGACAATTGAAAATACGGAAAGAAAGGAAAAGTAGTTAAAATCTAAAGTGTTGGCCATTGTTATGGCCGGAAGTCGATATTTTGATCCATCTAAACGCCAGCCATTGTTATGGCCGGAAGTCGATATTTTGATCCATCTAAACGCCAGCCATTGTTATGGCCGGAAGTCGATATTTTGATCCATCTAAACGCCAGCCATTGTTATGGCCGGAAGTCGATATTTTGATCCATCTAAACGCCAGCCATTGTTATGGCCGGAAGTCGATATTTTGATCCATCTAAACGCCAGCCATTGTTATGGCCGGAAATCGATATTTTGATCAATCTAAACGCCAGACATGGTCTCCTCCTTTCTTTAATTAGAACAAAATCTTCGTTCAAGTTTTGCGTACCATTTAGGAACCCTTGTCTTATCTTGGTCTCAAAGATTAGCACACGAAAGACCCAGCATCTGTTGTGCTTACCTCAAAGTCAGGACTAGGTTTCATTTCTAGTTAAAACGACGCAAACCCGCTCGGAACAGACATGCAAACTTAAGGCACCGAGAAAAGGTTTGTCCTCTGTACTTTTCCCTAGAACTGATGTGTTTCTTTGTACTTTTCCCTAGAACTGATGTGTTTCTTTGTACATGTCCCTAGAACTGATGTGTTTCTTTGTACTGATGTGTTTGTACTGATGTGTTTGAACTGATGTGTTTCTTTGTACTTTTCCCTAGAACTGATGTGTTTCTTTGTACTTTTCCCTAGAACTGATGTGTTTCTTTGTACTTTTCCCTAGAACTGATGTGTTTCTTTGTACTTTTCCCTACAACTGATGTGTTTCTTTGTACTGATGTGTTTCTTTGTACTTTTCCCTAGAACTGATGTGTTTCTTTGTACTTTTCCCTAGAACTGATGTGTTTCTTTGTACTTTTCCCTAGTACTGATGTGTTTCTTTGTACTTTTCCCTAGTACTGATGTGTTTCTTTGTACTTTTCCCTAGAACTGATGTGTTTCTTTGTACTTTTCCCTAGAACTGATGTGTTTCTTTTCAATTAAATTACACTTGTGACTGTGGTTTCTTCGGTGCATCCCACATTGCGAAAGAAGTCTAGGGAAAGATGTGTTGGTGTTTGTTTGTTTTTTAAATTTGATACCTACGTCCAAAGCTACAACAAAACTTCCCAAAAAATGTAAACTGTTTAACGGAGCAAAGTTCAAGGTCACTTTTGATTGTAAATTGATTTCATAATTTAATGAAACATGTTTTAAAGGGGGAAAAAAAATGTATTTCATGAAATTAAAATATGTTATATTATTGTTTTGACTCTCTGTAAAAATACTGTATCACGATTTCAGAAAGACAAAAAAAAAATGTGATTTGGGGTTTCAATTTATTTGTGATGACCAATGAAAAGATTTTTTTCTGTGGGTGATGGAATATTTTGAAATATCGCAAATTATAAACAAAAGGAATTCGTAAATCTTTCGCTGCTAACTTTAAGAGGAAGAATTCGAACTGATCGAGCTGATCGAACTGATCGAACTGATCGAGCTGATGTGTGATGAAGTGAGTGGGATATTCATCCCATATTTTTTTTTAGTGGTGCAACAATATTTTTCTTCATACAGCTCTTCAAGTGAAGGATGTTTCGCTTGATATAACTGGTATCAATGATATACAGTCTGTTCAATCTGGGTTTGATGACAGCCGACGAATTCTCACACATCACACCGACGGCTAATGCTGAAGTTCAGGAGGCTTCCACAGTTGCACTGTAAAATAATTTAATCATCAATGCGAATATGGGCGAAACCCGTCGGTCAATTCTGCAAGCTTTGGTCAAAGAAAAAACTAAAATTAAGTATGAAACTTAATCGAATGAAACGGGCCATTTTTTAAATTTTTTTTTAGTTTTTTTTTTTAGTTTTCTTTTCTTTTTTAACCTTTATCTTTTCATTTTAATATTTGTGCAGAGCTAATTTATTTACAGAAATAAACGGGTTGGAAGGGGCCATTTTTGATGTATAGATGAATTTATCGTCATAAAAGTTACCATTTATTGTGCGCCCAATTTTATGACTAATTTCTTTTTATCTGATAGCGATTGGAAGGAATTTTATTGTCTCCCTTTAGGAGTTTTATTGTCTCCCCTTTTATCGCTCACAATTCTGAACATGGCTGACAAAGAATAGCATTGCAACTGACATGGGCTCAGTGGGGAGTACGACATCCAACTCAGGTGAGTCCGCTTTTCTGATAGATGAACTATACTGTAATTTTTAAAAATGTGCAAGTTTAATATTTTACGATAACCCACTAGCAGCTTGTAATTGTGAAATGTATCTTTCAGGTTCCAACTAGGGTAATTTGTTTCAATGTTAGTAGGTAAAAAAAAAAATTAAAAAAAAATATTTAAAAAAAAATTTTTTTTTAAATTTAAAAAATGAAATACGTAATGGATGTTCACATCAGCAACGTAAAAACATGAACAAGACATGAAACAAGAACTGAAAACGTCATGAAAAAGACATGACCTGAACAAGACATGAACAGACATGAACAAGACATGAGCAAGACATAAGCAAGAGATGATCAAGACATGAGCAAAACATGAAACAAGACATGAACAAGACGTGATAAAGACTTGAAAAGACATGACCTGAACAAGACATGAACAAGACATGAACAGACATGAACAAGATATTAACAAGTCGTGAACAAGACATGAACAAGATATGAGCAAGACATGAACAAGACATGAGCAAGACATGAACAAGACATGAACAAGACATGAAACAACACATTATCCTGTTTATTTAATATTTTTACTTTCTCTGTGACACTTAGTCGTAAAAGTGTTCAATACATTTAATGTTGGTTCGCTTCCCTCCCTTGCTGTTTTTACTGCACAACGTTTATCGCAGGGTCACTATCATCTCATATCATTAACTTTTCTTGTTCTGCCCAACTTCAGGTTTGCTGGATGACCTACAGGTTTTCATCACAAGCCTTTAAAACGCAACCTACCCGATCATTTCTCCTTTAGAGCCAAAGCTTGCCAGAAATTACACAGTGAACCCAAGCTGGGGCAAAGAAAGGCTGGGACAATACCTTACTTCTGGAGCGTAAGCGTGGTTAAAAAATTAAAATAATAAAAAGATATTTTTGGAGAAAGGAAGGAGTAGCGTCGTGGTCATCCTGGTTGGGACCTGTCTTATGCTTCAAAGTCGCCAACGGCCGGTGCCTTCATTGGATGTTTGAAGTCAGTGTGTCCGAGCTGAAGGTGAAGGACTTGTCGATGGGAACTTAGCGCGCAGACACTTGCAGGGCTATGTCGTCAACACCATGTCAAGATTTCTGTCTGTCCAGAGTCATCTTACTTTGATGGAGGATTAACTTGAAACCGGATTTCAGTTGTGTTATCTATTAACGTAGGGTTAAATGTTAATATGTATCTCTTTGGTTGAACATATTCATTGTTGAAAATATAGTTCAAGTTGAATTGCTTGAAATCTACACACACACAAAATTAAAAAATTTAGTTTCCGAGTTTCAATCGGCAGTAGCTAAATTCCCAATGTATGTGTTTTATTCATTGGCGGTAACATTATTTCAAAAATGAATGTTGACAGTATCTCATCTTCCACAATGAGTGTTAACCATGGACAGTAACTATAATACCACGAGTGTTATCAATTGACAGTAATTATATTTCCGTAATGAATGTTAACAATTGGCAGTATCTGTTTTTCCAACACGAGTGTAAACAGTTGACAGTAACCATATTTCCAACACGAGTGTAAACAGTTGACAGTAACCATATTTCCAACACGAGTGTAAACAGTTGACAGTAACCATATTTCCAACACGAGTGTAAACAGTTGACAGTAACCATATTTCCACAACTAGTGACAACAGTTGACAGTAACTATATTTCTACAACGAGTTGTTTCTCTCCACGATTTGTTGTCACGAGTGTAGTACACGCAAACATGAATGAGACGTTACACCTCTATCCAGAACCCTGCAACATGACGTCACTTCTCGGGTGCATTCCGGAAGTCATGTCAGTTCCTTCGTCAGCCATTAACCTGGCGTCGCCCCGCTGGTCAACCAGCCTTGGAACTACTTTCGTATCTACATCAGTTTATCAAGAGCAATTGATCTCTCAAAGCCTGCTCCATTTTTTTATAGAAAGCTTCACGGTGGTCTGCGGACTAATTTCTCTGCTGGGATGCGTGGGTAAAGTGCTCATCATGAAAGCGTTCATCTCTCTTGGTCTAAAAGATGTCTTTACCATCTCGTTCGTCTTTGTCGCGGGCTCCGACCTGGTGTATTTGCTCGTGGTGCTGGGACACATCGCGTGCCTCGCTCTGATCATGATTGAGCGGAACAACGGGTATCGCATCTGGTTCGCAACCGATCCGTTCTGCGTCCACGTCTTCATCAGCAACCTGGAAGTGCTACTCTACCTGATCCCTATTCTAAACACGACCTTCCTGGCTGTCGTCAGGTGCGCATGCGTGACCATGCCCTTGCATTTCCGTAACATGTTCACCAGAGTGAGATCGCTCTGTATTCTCGTCTCGTTCTGCTTGCTGGCGTTCGTGACCTACTTGCCGGTTGTGGCGTACATGAAGATCGAAATGGCTTTCGACGAGCGGGTGAACTCGTCGCGATTGTTGCTGTGGATTTCACCGAAAAGAGACGAGGTCAAGGTCATACTGTGGATCATCAGAGACGTAGCCATCACATTGGCCAGCCAGGTCATAATCATCACCTGCGTCATCATCATGGCCAGGAGCCTCCGCACGACGCTGAAATTCCGCCAGGAAGCCACCGGTGCCTCGAGAACTTACCCGAACTCACCATGTGACACCACCAAGAGGTCCTCACACCGTGAAGATACCCACACCACGGGAGCACGCGGGCAAAAGTTGAAATCGTCTGCGGTTAAACGTGCCCGTGTGTTCTCGCAGAGCGAGCTGTCCATCGTGCGGCAGGTGGTGGTCATCTCCACCGTGTACATCGTCTGCAACACGCCCAAGATTTTGACCGAAGTCACTGCCCTGTTCGTCCCAGACCTGACTCTGGGCAAAGCTTACGAGAACATGTACACCGCCTTGCTGGGGCTCGTCATCTACTGCCAGTCGTTCGGGTCCAGCATAAACTTCCTGATCTACTACAGATATAACACGAAATTCAGACAGCGTTGCCGACTCTTCAGAAAATAATGGCGTATGGTTTCTTCTATTTAGCAACCCAATCTCTATGACGTCTGAACTCAAGCATATTTAATATTTTTTTACAAAAATTTCTATTATAGTTTGTCTTGCTTTGTTTTGTTTATTTCATAATTTGTTTGTTTTTTAATTCGTTTCAATGATTTGAGCCTGCAGTTCCACGTCCTTGTTACGAAAAAGGGTGCGAAATTTTATAGACATTTAATGTTCTTGAGGATTTTGACCAACAAGACATTTGATGGACATTTTAAAATTCTAAGAATTTTGACCAACAAGACATTTTGTTGACATTTTAAAAATATTAGGGATTTTGACCAACTAGACATTTTACAACGTGTGGATCAATGTATGGAGGGTCGGCAACCCTGGTTGTCTTGTTTTTTTAAACTTTAACTCAGTTTTTAGTGCAGAGAGTCTTCGGATTATATGCATCAAGGCGAGATGCATCAAGGCGAGATGCATCAAGGCGAGATGTATCAAACTAGAAGGCATGAAAGAAACTGAAGTTCTGTACTTCGTAAACCAAATTATTTGATAAATGTGTGAAAGCTTTCTATTAAACAACATTCTAAATGAAGAGTTGCTTGTTGTTGATTTTTTTTTCTTTTCTTGATTTTAATGTTGTTAATTACGTCAGTACATTATATTTTAGAGTTAGGCCCTCGACCTAATTCTGAAGTCTTCATCTTGAAATTGTGCTCAGTCGTCAAGAATCTTTCCGATTTGACTTTATAAATAGTTTTCCAAGAACTCGTAAGAACTCGTAATTCATAGTGGCACCACAACGTGCTCAAACAGTGGCACCACAACGTGCTCAAACAGTGGCACCACAACGTGCTCAAACAGTGGCACCACAACGTGCTCAAACAGTGGCACCACAACGTGCTCAAACAGTGGCACCACAACGTGCTCAACAAGAAAACAGTTGGAATATCAATTCAATATCTTGAACGTCTGTCAAATGTGGAGCAAAAGTTTAGTCGACTAGAAGTTCAGTTTAAACATTGACTCTGATGGTAGAGTTTAACTATAAGTTTCCAAATTAGCACGTATGGTATTTCCAAATTAGCACGTATGGTATTTCCAAATTAGCACTGATGGTATTTCCAAATTAGCTTTGGTGGTATTTCCAAATTAGCACTGATGGTATGAGTTAAGAGTGTGTTGTAAAATGTGAAGAGAAAAAATTATGAATGCGAAACTACAGATCGAGACAATGTTAAATATAGAAACATGACTCGGAAGTGACGTCAGTTTTGATGCCATTGATGATGAGCCGGCGTGTTTAGATCATGACGTCATTAACGCCACTGAAAATGCCATTAACTGCTGCTTGAACAACGACAAACATTCATGAACTTTCTTTTTATTTGAATAAAATTATGAAATATTAGCGTGTAATTCAGATTTGTTTTTTTTTGAATTGGGACTAGCGTTCTTTCTTTGCCAAAATAAGAAAAGAGCCGATTATTTCATTATCTTACATAAATTATCAGAAATGTTCTTTGTGGGGCATTCGACGTAGTAATTTTTAGAGGCATCTACGCTCCCGACAAAAATAAATACCAACATACAACAGCAATAATCTCAGAATCACGAAATTCAGCATTCAGGCGATCTCACAAGCTTACACTTACACCCTATCGACTTCGTGTTGATTCGATCTAAGAATTGATCTGTTCTACCACATTTAAGAATGCTTCAGTTGAGACATCCACGAAGTTTTGGCCGGACGTGACGTCAGCATGGTTAGCATTTATGAGAATGGATTTTTTTAAATATTTTTTTTTTAATTCACCATCTGTAGGCTTAATGTTACAGTCCGTGTGTAAATATTCAACTCATATGGGCTTAATGTTACAGTCCGTGTGTAAATATTCAACTCACATGGGCTTAATGTTACAGTCCGTGTGTAAATATTCAACTCATATGGGCTTAATGTTACAGACCGTGTGTAAATATTCAACTCATATGGGCTTAATGTTACAGTCCGTGTGTAAATATTCAACTCATATGGGCTTAATGTTACAGTCCGTGTGTAAATATTCAACTCATATGGGCTTAATGTTACAGTCCGTGTGTAAATATTCAACTCATATGGGCTTAATGTTACAGTCCGTGTGTAAATATTCAACTCATATGGGCTTAATGTTACAGTCCGTGTGTAAATATTCAACTCATTTAAGCCTAGGCAATGAGAAGACAAACCCTGATCAATTCTGAAACAAATTTATACAATACAAATACAATATCTCAAACCGAAGGTTACAGGTGCAAGATAGCGCACGCTTTGTCAATATTGAATCTTCCATTGTTGTGTCGTTTCCTATTGCAATCCTAAACAGATCTTATTAAATTATTTATTGACTTGAATATCTTAATCTGATCGGGATTTTAATCAACAGTTAAAAAAATATACATAAAAAAATTCAATTTGATTCAAAGGAAATCGAACATTCGTAATGTGTGTTTAGATTTCTGCTACCCAAATTTTCAATGTAAATGCTCCATTAATTTGTGATACATAAAAATTTACCAACGAAAGTTTAAAAAATACAATTTACTTGTAACGCTAACGAAAAAAAATCCTCGCTTAATTTTCACAGACGCGAATGCATGTGACAAAGAAATCATGTCTGAAAATATCGATTTTTTGTTCAAAGCGTGTTTATTAAATTCATGAAATCCCGACGCGATTACGATTACAAGATTCGATAATAAAGTTTTCATAGCATTTAATATCGATTTCTTATAAATATAAGTTCTTAAAAAAAAGAACACGATTCGTCTGCTATTTAGTATGTTTGCGCATGCAATAAGCAGTGGTGAAAAATTGATCAAATAAAATAACATGTACTGCTGTTAAAATTATTTTGTTTCCTTATTTATTATTTTATTACAGAGCTCATTTATTGCAGTACTAAAGAAAATACTGCTTAAATGGAAAACACTCGTTTATTTCTAATCGAGGTTCTTTTAATTTACTGAATTAGGAGACGGCAGTGTTTTTAACAGTCAATTTGCTGCTTGTGTTGGCGTAATCATTATCATCAATATGTTATCCAAGAAGTACATTCTGAAACTAATTGGTGGTTTAGGGGAAAGGGGGGGGGGGACTTTTTATTTTATTTCAAAATTTTTCTTACAATAAATAAATGAATGCCTCCATGATGTCCTTGTGTACAATGTGTACAGCAATTGTTTGTACAGTGATGGAAAGCAAGATCTCATTGAGAAGATTTCGATTGTTTTTTTTGTTTTTTTTAAATATTTAAGTTCTGAAACAATTATTTAGGTAGTGCTTCCAAAAATAATTGTTTCCTTATGGTTTGTTCATCAAGGTTGGTCAACAATTCATTATGACGAGAATGTGAAATTAATAGTACCAAACTTTCAATATCAACATGGTCTCTTATTAATGTTGGAGAAAATACTCGACGTAATTTGCACAGCAATTATCCCCACCACCCACCTACCCGCCACTCTTCGCACTTCCTTTACAATGTATGCGCGCCAATTATCTCGCCCCACCCCTTTTTTCTGCCACTCATTCGATAAATCTCTGATTTTGCGCTATTGGCGCGATTCTCCTGTGGACATTTTAAATGGGCACACTTTTTTTAAAAAAAATCTGTTACATCATAAAAAAACAGGGGAAAAACTTCCTTTAGAATTTTCTGGGGATAAAATGTAGGTTCGGTAGGGACTCGGCTGGACACCGAGTGGCGTCTCACCATGAACGGCACCGTCGAAAATCTACCGGACTCCAACGACACATTCGATCAACGGACACTGGCCAACGCGACGTCGCCTCCTCCAGTGGTGCAGCTCTTCATCTCCGACTACGTGTACCGGGTGCTCGTGGAGTTCTTCTCCGTCCTCTGCTCCGTGGTCTCCTTCTCCGGTTGCCTCGGCAACGGCATCGCCGTGAGAACATTCGTCCTGATGGGCCTCAAGGACGGCGTGACGGTCTCCTTCCTGTTCCTCACGGCCTCCGACCTCGCCTACCTGCTGGTCCTGTTCGCCCACTCCATTTCGTTGGGGTTCTTCGCCGTCGAGAGGGGGAGTGATTTCAAAACGTGGTTTCCGGTCGACCCTTTCGGTGTGTACGTGTTTCTCTCCGACACCGCAATGATGCTGTACCTCATCACAATTCTGACCACAACGTTCCTGGCCGTTGTTCGATGCATGTGCGTCGCGATGCCCTTGAAGTTCAAAACATCGTTCAGGAGAGCGACGTCTCTGGTCATCCTCGCTGCGTTCGTCGTAGTGGCCGTCGGCAGCTACACGCCCGTCCTGGTCTACATGAAGATGGTGACCGTGTTCGACGTGAGGGTCAACGCGACGAGATCCGTGCTGTGGATTTCCCCGAAGAGGGACGAGGTCAAGGACATTGTGTGGATCACGCGAGACGCCTTCGTCACGATGGCTACTCAGTTCGTCATCATTGTGTGTGTGCTCGTCATGGCGAGAAGTCTCCGCGCCGCTTCCAGGTTCCGCCACGAATCGGTGATGCACACTGGTACTAAAACCAAGGCGAAATCAGTCACGTCCGAACCGATCTTCTCAACTCAGGGCCAGAGTCATGCAAGCAACGAACAAGTCTATAACAAAACTAACGATCGTTCTAGAAGCGGTTCCAAAACTAATCCTAACGCGATGACCCGTAAGGAGTTCGCAGTGGTCCAGCAGGTGGTTCTCATCTCGGTGGTGTACATCGTCTGCAACACCCCGAAGATCACCATCAACATGGCCGCCTTGTTCGTCCCCGATTTCGCCATCGGCAAGATTTATCAGAACGTCTACCTCACCGTCCTGGGGGCCATGGAGTTATTCCAGGCGATAAACTCCGGAATCAACGTCATCATCTACTATAAATACAACACTAAATTTCGCAAAAACTGTAAGCTTTGCGGTAGGTGATATATTTTTGGTGAATGTTTTAGTTGAGGTGTTTCCGTGTACTTTTTCAAGGATAATTAATGGAGGACTACGTTCAAGCTGTGTGAAGGACTGCGTTCAGGCTGTGTGAATGGCTATTTTCATTTTGCGTGAAGGACTGCATTCAAGCTGTGTAAACGTGTATTTGTCTCAACGTCCAAAAGATGCAATGCAAACCCGTGAAGGATTTCTTCTGAAATAATGACTTTATTCTTTGGATATCATATGACTGTATTCTTGGGATAACATAATGGTTTTATTCTTTGGATACCATATGACTTTATTCTGGGGATAACATAATGACTTTATTCTTTGGATACCATATGACTTTATTCTTTGGATATCATGTCAATGTCGTCACACGCCCAACAGTGGACAAAAATGTCCTTAACACTATGACCGAATTTTTAAACATGTAAATGTCGTGTGTGTGTGTGTTGGCTTTTTAAATAGTGGCATTCTATCTTAAATGTAGAGTTTTAGACATGTGTTGTTGTTTTTTTTATAGTTTGTTTCTTTAAATATAAACCCCACCTGCGTATTAATCCATCTTTATGACAGTGAATGAAGATTTTGATGACATAATGAAAATATTAAATCATATTTTAAACACAATCACAAAAGTGTATTTTTATTATATATATATATATATATTATATTATTATTTTTTTTTTTGTATTTCTTTTTTTTTTTGTGGTTTTGGAATCGTAAAACAGCAGACAGCCAACTGTTGCCAAGTTGGTTTCTTTTTTTATTATATTTTTATTTTTTTTTTTGTATTTCTTTTTTTTTTTGTGGTCATGGAATCGTAAAACAGCAGACAGCCAACTGTTGCCAAGTTGGTTTCTATCTTTCATCTTCGGCTGTTTAGAATCTCCTGCTACCACAGAACACATACCTGGCCTAATTCCGGTGTGTTGATTCCACACGAGGTAGTCGTTTTTGTTTTGGTTTTGCTTTTCTATTTTTAGCTTTTAGCCTTGACCTCAGCGTCATCATATATTTGAGCGTCACTGTGAACGAATTTCTGGTCTGGAGTCAGAAGCGAAACCATTGTAAACAAAAAAAGTTCATTTGGTGGCTGATTTTCTACGCTAGAGAAATACTTTAGATGTCTACAAGATTATGTATTTTTTTATGTGATCAAAATGAATATGAACAATGTAATTTTTTTAAAATCCATTTATTTGGTTCTATAAAGAATCTGACCTTATATTGTCGTATGCAAAATTTAAAAAAAAAATAGGTACTTATTTTTGTAAGGTACAATAGACAATAATTCAGAGGAAAATGACTTAAATGAAACATTATAAGGGACATGACAAAGAATCTATAAGCATACATTTCTGACATGTCTGACATTTCTGACAGTTCTGACATTTCTGCGTGTACATCTTATTCAGCTCTTCATCCACCCCTACTCCCCAACTTCAATGTAACCTTGTGTGGTGCTGGTTCGGGTATTTTGACTTGCTTCCATCGACGCCCTTTATTGCCTTAAGCCCCAGGACTATTCAGTCGTTGGATCACTGTGGTCAGAATTGATTATCACCCCTTCACTGGATTTGTCCCCCGTGACATCACACACATTGGATAAACATTGGATTATTTATTATGTCAAACAAAACCTTTCCTGTTATAGCATTTTTTGTAAGCCCCTAATTTAGAGGTCTTCACTTCATAATTACGATGACGTCCTAGTCGACGTCGACGGACGAACAACAACAACAACAACGATGATAATCTCAAGTAAGATGATAAAAACTACCTGCCAACCTAGGCACTTTTTAAAATAAATTTCACTGTCAGGCAATACTCTGCTGTCGTTTCAAGAAAAACTAAGATGAAATATGACGTTATAAGCATGCAACAAAACTCTCAAACTCAAAAGCATAGTTTATTTATAGCGCAGAAGTGGGGGGGGGGGGTATAAAAAGCTGTAAATAATGTGTTTACAAAACTAGTTTCCATAAATTTCCTAACTTTCACTCATAAAAATCGATAGTTAATTTTATTGCGGCAAGTAAATACTAACAAAATTATCTGGTTAAAGGGGTTTAATGTGCATGATTTTTTTAGATGAATTCTTGTCACGCAAAATAGTTAATCTACCTCTAATAAATGATCATAGTAACACATAATTATTTTAATTTTATTTTTTGGGGGGTGGGGGTTCTTGGAAATTTTTTTGTGTTCTCTTTTTTCTTTCTATTTTTTTTCCGATTCTTATTATTTATCGTTTTTAGTTATTATTTTTTTTTTTTTTTTTAATTTCCGCTTCTTATATTTTTTGGGGGGTGGGGGTTCTTGGAAATTTTTTTGTGTTCTCTTTTTTCTTTCTATTTTTTTTCCGATTCTTATTATTTATCGTTTTTAGTTATTATTTTTTTTTTTTTTTTTAACTTCCGCTTCTTAACCTGCTAAGAGGAAAGCACACAATGGCGAGCGGGACGGGTTCCGCGCTGCCTTCCAGGACGAACAGTGTCATCGGGGACTCCGTCCACGGGAACGGGTCGGACCCCAGCGGCATGGAGGAGGAGACAGGCGAGGAGATGACCTCGCTGGAGGAGACGCTGCCCGAGGCCGTGGAGGTCATTGGCCCCGTGAGCCTGGACGAGTCGGCCGTCTTCGCCAACACGTACTGCCCACCGCCTCAGAACTTCATCGAGATACACATCGAAGGTAGTGAGTCGGGTGTGTGCAGGGGCGTAGCAAAAATGGGTAAATTCAGACAATCCGCGCCGCGGCCGCCATCTTGGTTGCCACGACCCGGTGAAAGGTCACCCTAAGCCTATCCCTAAACCTAACTTGAATGCTAAACCTAACCTTGGTTTCCCATATTGACTATTATTCGCCAGCCAGACAGTGTTCGGCGATTCTCTCCCATGGCACCCTTTGTGTTCCTCTTCCATACATCATAACAGTGCAGTGGCGCCCCTGTCTTTGTGATCTCCTTCATTTCTCCATACAGCAAGTGTGCAGGAAATACGCCCTGGCTGCATTATCTTCACATGGCCTGACCAGGGAAGCCATCTCTTACTTTTGATACGCATCTGCACATTTTGGCACGTCCCAGAGCCTCTGTGTTGGGCAATCTGTCCGGCCATCGAATGTACTGTTAGAGATGTGGTTCTCAACCATCCTAATGCCCGACCCCTTTAATACAGCTCCTCGCGTAGTGGTGACCCACAAACATAACATTATTGTTGTTGCTACTTCATAAATATGTGTTTTTCGGTGGTCTTAGGCGAACCCTGTGCAAGGATCGTTCGACCCCTAAAGGGATTGTGACCCACCGGTTGAGAACCGCTGTGTTATAGTAACACAATTATTGAAATCCTATTGTTATGTTTAAATTAATTACTTTTTTTATATGTTACAATTTGAACAAATCGGGATGGTTTGTGAGAAGTTACTTTTGTAATCATGGTCCACGTGACATCTCACTGCCATATCATTATGATCTACAGTTTATGGTACAACATGTGACATCTCGGCATTTGTATGTACTGTTGTTTATGGTACAGCATCCTAGAAATTGAAATTTATTACCACCCATTCTCTTTATTTCTGTAAACTTCCCAGAGTCCTACATTATTAAAAAAAAAAAATAATAAAATTTCAAGTTGTGTCTAAATACATGTCGAGGCATTAAAAAACAAAGAGATATCACTCTCAAGCCGTCAGCGGGGTGTAGTCATTTACTTCCCTTCTTCTTCTTCTTCTATATCTTAAGGGCCCACGATCAATTTATTGATCATTTTGGCTCCTATGCATGTAGATGGGATTTGCAATGTTTCTGTTACTGGTGTTGATGAGGAAATCATGCACTAGGGGTTTGAAGGCTTGAGGCAATAGACTCAAATGTGTCTAGTGTTGTCGCCTCAACCGTTCCTTTTGAAAGATTGTTCCAGTCCCTGATTGTCTTGGGCAGGAATGAGCAGCTCCTATACTGGCTTCCTGCTGGTAGGAGCCTGAATTGCCTGTCATGGCCTCGTCGCTGCCTATGGGGGAGAGGGACGAGTTTCTGTTTACTACTGTTGTAAGTTACCTGGAAGCTGCACTTGTCATCGCATGAAAGTAAGCATCTCTCTCGTCCCGTTTTCATAACATTGTTTACAGTGCTGACTTAAATAGAGAACTGAAATAGAATCAGATGCGATGAACCTCATCTCGTATAAATACGGCGGTCAGATTTATACTCCATTCACAATTAATGCTTATTAATTTTTGCCCCCCTCTCTCTGTCTCTTTCTGTCTCTCTGTCTCTCTGTGTCTCTCTCTCTGTCTCTCTGTGTCTCTCTCTCTGTCTCTGTCTCTCTCTCCCTCTCTCTCTCTCTCTCTCTCCCTCTCTCTTTATCTCACTCTCTCTCTCTCTCTCTCTCTCTCTCTCTCTCTCTCTCTGTGTCTCTCTCTCTCTCTCTCTCTGTCTCTCTCTCTCTCTCTCTCTCTCTCTCTCTCTCTCTCTCTCTCTCTCTCCCTCTCTCTCTATCTCTCTCTCTCTCTCTCTCTCTCTCTCTCTCTCTCTCTCTCTCAGTAATAATCTTTAAGAGTGCAGGCGATTTCTTTATTGTTTCAAATACACATTTTTACTTAGCTCAAGCGGACGACATGCTTCGTAATAGTGATATTGTTATTTGTATCACCTTTTACATCACCAGTTTCACCATTGGGATTCACATGAGACCAAAGCTTTCTGTTACATCCACAGTTTCACCATTGGTATTCACATGAGACCAAAGCTTTCTTTTACATTGACATTTTTTTAATGTACCTCACATTCGCTTTTTTTTTTTTTTTTTTTTTTTTTTTTTTTAAAAAGCTAATTTTTTCCTATTTTCAAATTTTCCTTATTTTTTTTTTTTTTTTTTTTTTTTTAAATGACAAATGTTCATGTCTTTATCGGAATTTTCTCCTTGCATTTAAAAAAAAAAACAACAACAACAAACGCACCCAACAGACGATGAAAAGCTGCTCGTGAATATCCACTGCAGAAAATCAATATTCCTTGATTACGTCACCAAGAGACTGCCACTGTACTCTCGCACCGGTAAGTGTTGCTAACCAATTATTTTTTTAAAGAACAAAATAATAAACGAGCAGTAATCTCGTATCTTTCGGTGCTTAATTCGACAGTCTGCGCGTTTCCACGACGACACGTCTTAGTTAAAAAGAAACGTCATCACTTTATGTGTACCGACCGACCACTCGCCAAGTAAAACGATGGTTGCGTTAACTGGGGATACACGGAGAAGTGTGAGAGTTATCCTTCCACTGGTTATTGGTGTCTGATAAAATAACGCTTCATCTTTAATTCCTCTCAAGTGTTTATTTAAATTGTACGCTTTCGGATTTCTCTTTTTTGCCTCCCCTTTAAATTCGCCATTAATTTTTAGTCAATAAAAATCCTTAACTGTTTTTTCTTGGAATGTGTTTGACCTTGACATTCAGGTAACCAACTTGACCTGTGTGATATGACCGGAAACTTTGTTGGACTGGAAACACTGGAGGGGAATGATTTTATCAGTGGAGTTGTCCGACCTGGCGAGACTTACGTCCCTTGTGAACTGAGCGCCAGTTAGTATCTATCCATTTTGTGAAGGCTGCGGCTATTGGGACCAGGGTCCGAGAAGGGAGAGTTTGGGTTTATAAAAAAAATATTTACAAATTATTGTAGGGTTTGTAAAACAGATTTGATATCAAATAAAAGAGAATTGAATGGACTAGATGTTCGTAAACTTACTTCTTCAGTTTAATTAAAATAAACGACCACAAATGACACCCGAATGGCATTTAGTCGAAATAAAACCGGAAACCCATCGCCGCTATTCGGACTCGGGTCCCTTTAGACTCAATGCCATTTGGACGTCATTTGTGGTCGTTTATTTTAGTTAAACTGAAGAAGTACGTTTACAAACATGTAGTCCATTTAATTATCTTTCATTTGATACCAAATTTTGGTCTTACAACCTGACAATAATACTTTTTTTTTAAATTTTAATCCCAACCTCAACTTCTCGGACCCGGGTCCGAATCGACACTTCGGTAATGTCTTTTTATTTGTTCTTTTTGTTTTATTGACGATCTGTTTATTTGTGTATGTATCTATTTATTTGTCTAATTGTTTATTTATATATATATATTTATTCGTGATTGTTTCTTAATTTTTTAATGAGTGGTAGCCTACGACGGTAGAGTCATGTGGCTTCTTATGATAGTATCTCTATGTGATATTTGAGTTATTATGACAGTATCTCTATGTGATATTTGAGTTATTATGACAGTATCTCTATGTGATATGTGAGTTGTTATGACAATATCTCTATATGATATGTGATTTGTTATGAGAGTATCCTCGTGTGATGTGTCAGTTGTTATGACAATATTTCGATTGTGATATGTTAATTGTTATGGGAATATCTCTATATGAAATGTGAGGGGTTGTTATGAGAGTATCTCTTTGTGGTATGTGAATTATTATGAGAGTATCTTTAGTGATATGTAAGTTGTAATGAGAGTATCTCTATGTGATATGTTTGTTTAGTTGTTATGAGAATATCTCTATGTGATATGTAAGTTGTAATGAGAGTATCACTATGTTCTGTTTAACATTGACCAGCTGCAGACCTGTAGCTCAACAAATGGTTCGCTTTTTGAACTATTTATTTACAGCTGACCTGGGAGAGATGGGAGTCAAACCTTGCATCGAGCGCTGGGAGGAGAAATTCCCACACATAACAGGTCAGCAAAGATTGTTGTTTGATACAGCCGTTTTATATTGTAATGGGGTGCAAGTTTTGGGGTGCGGGGTGAATATGGTTGTGGAAAGGGGGTGCTTTGATAAGTTTCCCCCCAAACATTAGTGTGGTGGTTTTAAAGATAAGAGTTTAAGATGAAGGTGGTTTTAAATAGCTGTGTAGAAATTGTTTGTTGTTTCTTTTTAAAAAAAAAAAAAAAATTTTCGGGTTAAAGATTATGGTGGTTTACATTTGTGATGGATCATAGAGTAGATTGAAATCAAGATCTCATCTTTACTGTTAACAAATATATCATCTACTACTGAGCTTCAATATCTGGATATACAGCAACAAAATATCAACACACAAAAGTCCAAATCAAACAATATTTGTCCCACTTCTTTTCTTTTTTTCTTTTTTAACTATTATTTCTTTTAAATAATGTCATGGTAATTTTGTATATTCTGACTTTCTTTATTGACTCTTCAGATCATATTCTGGGCACTAAGCTGAAGAAAGGTACATAATTGGTTTTTAAAAAGAATAAAAATTTGACGCATTGAACTTGTCAGTGTAATTTAAAAAAAAAAAAAAATTAAACTATGACGGATTCTCCTCACTACGATGAGACTGAGATTGAGAGTTACGGGACTTTGAGACAGCGCTTCTCGGTAACCAACATAGTGTAGTCGTTTGGTGATAACCATCTATATAAGGAGAAGTCTCATAAAGAAACTTCTGGAATGAATTTTTTTTTTTTTTTATAAATATTTATTTTATGACTTATGTGGAAATTTGTTTGAAAGAAATTTCGTCGACGGAAAAGTGATGGCCTGACATTTGAACAAACGGAAATTTGGTTGAATCTTTTTTTTTTTTCAGTTCACACGTTAAAATTTGGCGTAAGAATTTTTTTTTGAAGGCATTCTTTTGTTTTAATATGTAGTATAGTTCGTTAAAAAAGTAATTTGACGAAAATTTTTTATTGTGTTATTGTGTGAACTGAAAAAAGATTCGACGAAATTTTCGTTCGATCGAATTTCCGTCTATCAATTTTACGTTGACGAAATTTCTTTCAAACAAATTTCCGGTAACCATTTTATAAGCATATATATATATATATTTATAATTTTTATACATCTTAATAAAAATTATATATACTTTATTAAAAAACTGAAAAATCACATACTTGTTTCGTAGTTGTTTCAGTTCATATTTTATTTCCTTCTAATTCTTTCCCTTTAAAAAACAAAAATGTATCAATTTTTTAAAAGAATTCCTTGAATGGCAAAAGAAACTTTTGTTGCCTAAGCAAAGATCATATTTGCCATTTTTTTTTTTATTTTAATGTCAGAATTCGTTGTAATAAATTTTTTCGTCCCGCTATAAGCCATTCACACGCTAAAAAATCTGGCACACCACATTGCCACAACATCAATAGGATCCGTTGGCCAAACTAAAATCCAAATTCGTTTATTGTGTCCTTTTTAAAGCATTGAGTCAAAAAGTTCAAAATTTAACTCTATCTTCGTTGCTAACACAACCCTCGGTGTTGACTTATTAAATGCTAGATCTCCTGTAAAACTAAAATGTCATACATAATTAACCAACAAATCAGTTTGGAAGGACCTAATATTTAATTAATTTACTCAGTTCTCGTGAAATGAAATAAGCGGAACATTTCTGATGTACAATAAGTTGAATAACTTACATACAGGGGCGTAGGGATGGAGCTGTGGAGGGGTGTCGCTTTTATCTTAATTTGTGGGTAGGGGGGCATTTTTGTGAAATACCGGGGGATTTATTTATTTATTTTTTTAAATGTGGGGGGGGGGGNTGAAAGCCAGCCACTACTAGCTATAACAATAAACTCTACGACGCCCCTGAAAGCCAGCCACTACTAGCTATAACAATAAACTCTACGACGCCCCTGAAAGCCAGCCACTACTAGCTATAACAATAAACTCTACGACGCCCCTGAAAGCCAGCCACTACTAGCTATAACAATAAACTCTACGACGCCCCTGAAAGCCAGCCACTACTAGCTATAACAATAAACTCTACGACGCCCCTGAAAGCCAGCCACTACTAGCTATAACAATAAACTCTACGACGCCCCTGAAAGCCAGCCACTACTAGCTATAACAATAAACTCTACGACGCCCCTGAAAGCCAGCCACTACTAGCTATAACAATAAACTCTACGACGCCCCTGAAAGCCAGCCACTACTAGCTATAACAATAAACTCTACGACGCCCCTGAAAGCCAGCCACTACTAGCTATAACAATAAACTCTACGACGCCCCTGAAAGCCAGCCACTACTAGCTATAACAATAAACTCTACGACGCCCCTGAAAGCCAGCCACTACTAGCTATAACAATAAACTCTACGACGCCCCTGAAAGCCAGCCACTACTAGCTATAACAATAAACTCTACGACGCCCCTGAAAGCCAGCCACTACTAGCTATAACAATAAACTCTACGACGTAACAAAGACCGACACTACTAGCTACAACAACAATCTCTACGACTGACTTTCGACACTTCATTAATACGTCTTCTATTATAGTTAGTAGTCTAAGAAATAAACGTTTATTCTTGTTCTAAAACAATTGTTTTGTTGTGTAATCACGTACATCAAAGCTATTCATTGTTATGAAGGGGCAAAAATACTTAACAGTGGAAATGAAAGGAAAAGCCATTCATTACAACTAAGGACAACACTCATGGACTAGGACAGCGGTTCTCAGCCTGTGGGTCGCGACCCCTTTTTGGGGGTCGATCGATCCTTTCACAGGGGTCGCCTAAGACCATCGGAAAAGGCGTATCAACTACAGTTAAGAAGTAGTAACGAAGATAATTGTGTGGTTGGGGGTCACCACAACATGGGGAACTGTATTACAAGTCCCCGGCATTAGGAAAGTTGAGAACCTCTGAACTAGGCGATTCGGTGTGATCTGAGACCTCCCCTTAATCCACCATTCCCCTTCCTTTTGTCCATAACATTATTTGGTTCTTTAAAACTAAAAAAAAACACCAAAAGACTGTGGGGGGTTTTACATCAAAATTCCGCAAAAATATGATTATCTTTTCCACCCCCCCTCCCTTGTTCAAACTATTCCAAA
>CAXITT010000245.1:788220-807669 GCA_964033795.1 Lymnaea stagnalis
TATTGAAGTGTGTTTGTATTGAAGTGTGTTTGTATTGAAGTGTGTTTGTATTGAAGTGTGTTTGTATTGAAGTGTGTTTGTATTGAAGTGTGTTTGTATTGAAGTGTGTTTGTATTGAAGTGTGTTTGTACTGAAGTGTGTTTGTATTGAAGTGTGTTTGTATTGAAGTGTGTTTGTATTGAAGTGTGTTTGTACTGAAGTGTGTTTGTACTGAAGTGTGTTTGTATTGAAGTGTGTTTGTACTGAAGTGTTGGAACTGAAACGTGCTCATTTACCCTCAGTTTACATGTGCTGTATTCCGAACATACTGCGGTGTGGGGTCCAGTGCTATATAATGCAGAGTGTCAGTGGCATTATAAGACAACCATGGACCGAATATTGTCAATAAATACCCAACTGCGAAAAATCCCTTAGAAAAGAGAAGCAGAATAGCGTTATAAGTTATACTACCTTAGGATAGCGTTATAAGTTATACTACCTTAGGATAGCGTTATAAGTTATACTACCTTAGGACAGTGTTATAAGTTATACTACCTTAGGACAGCGTTATAAGTTATACTACCTTAGGACAGCGTTATAAATTATACTACCTTAGGATAGCGTTATAAGTTATACTACCTTAGGATATTATTTTAAAAAAGGGTCTCTCTCACACAAAATAATATGAGAGTGTGTGTGGGGGAGGGGGGGGGAGGGGGAACTCTGATGCTCCACCAAATCAGTTAAGAGTTAGTGGTTCCCCTTATGACCTCACTGTAAGCTGACGCCTCCCTGGTAGAGCCTGACTTAAGCGTCTGCTTCTGTTACCTTTACCGGCCTTATTTTTACCGTAGGGATATTCCTTCTAGTGTGAGATTGGGCAGACGTGAACATATCTGACCACACACCGACTGACTGAATAGACAATAAAATAGTTATAGTAATCGAGGGACTGATTTTAAAAAACATTTTTTTTTAAATATTAAAAATCATTTAAGCTATTAGTGTTTTAAAAACATGGCTTATGGTAAGAAATTAACTTAAACCATGTTTCCGTGTGGATTGTGTAGTGTGAAAGTGACAGGCACTTTTATGTGCCTTGCTTGTTATGAGTCATGTACGTTTCTCTGTGCCTTGCTTGTCATGTGTCATTTCTCGGTGCCTTATCTGCTTATCTGATCTGTCTTCAAATATATTATTATTGTAACGTTTTCATTTGTTGACAACAATTTATTGACTTTTGAAGCCACGTCCCTCATCCATGATTCTTGATGTGCCTGTGAATACTATATATATACAGGGCCCTATGCGGGGCCCTGTGCCAAACGGATTGCGCGGGGCCCAGTCTGGGTAGGGACACGGATAATAAGTGAAAATTAAGATTTTTATTAGAAAATAAATTCGTCTTTGCATTTTATTCATTCTTTACTAAGTACACAATCACGATCAAATTAACTTTACCCTACGAGCCTTGCGTGTAGCGAAGTCATACAGTATGTCATCAAAATTCTGTTTCCTACATAGATCACGCTCAATAGCAAGAATTTCCAAATCGTTCAATCCATCTTCGTGAATTGTTGACCTCAAGTAATTCTTGATTAGTTTGAGGTGCGAGAAGCTGCTTTCACCTGATGCCACAGTTTAGGGTATTGTTAAAATATTCTGAGTGCAACAAAGTAGTTTGGGAAAGCAGTGGATCGTTCATTAGTGGACAGATAAGCCTTTGTATTTAGGTATTTTTTATTTTATTTTCTTGCTTATACCGGAGATTTCCGTAAATAGGCACACCCGAGCATAAGCCCATGGGCTTATATTAGGTTAAAAAAATTGTTTAACCCATATATCAAAACTTCTAATGAGTCGTCACTGTCATTAAGTATGATAAAAATAAATGTTAATGTTTTTTTTTTATTGTTGCTAAACATAATACTTCAAACGATAAACGTAACACCAGGTATCAAGAAGGTATCAGACGTGCACATGAACAGCACGATGATGAAGAAGAGTCTGATGACCCTTTTGAAGATCGTACAGATAATGACTCTGATTAAAAGCATTTTTTGTCCTTTTTCAATATTTTCAAACTGCAAAATTTTAAAGTAAATTATCTTAAGTGTGTTATCTGTATTTTTATTTATCAGTATTTACCAGTATTTCTTTTCTCAAGAAGATTGTTGGATGAATGATTACATTAAAATCTATTGGGATCTGATTTATATGAAGAAAAACAATCTTTCAAAAATGATCCTTTCACTTTACTTACGACCAGAGGCGTAGCATGGTGGGGGCAGGGGGAACAGATGTCCCCGGGCGCCAGCTAGTTAGGGGCGCCAAAATGTGCTTTGATATTATTTTATTGATGAAAATAATGGCTTTGGGAGTTGAAAAAAGAAAAAGGGGCGCTTTAAAATGGATCTTGTCCCCGGGCGCGAATCTTGTCCACGGGCGCCTAACACCCTCGCTACGCCACTGCTTGCGACTGATCTTTATTACAAAATAAAATAACGTTTTAAATTTTTTATAACATATTTTCAACTTAGAAAAGGTTTTGGCTGAAAAACAGAAAAAAAATATTCAAAGAAATTACATGCGACTGTCTCAGGTAATAAGAAGTTTAACTGATTTGTATTTGCCATATAAACGCCCCTGGTCCTTTATGTGGTACAAACATCTCAATCGTGTAACATCAATTTTCCGTTTTGAAGCCCAGGGCTTATTTACGGAAACCTCCGGTAGTTTATTTTCTATAAATTACTTCGATAAAGAACCTTCATTTCAAATGGAGTTATGTCCCTTTGCTTGGTCGCTGGGAGTAGACAAGGCTGAATAGGCTTGGACTGTACTGTATAGGGTTAAGAACGGTATCTGTTTCATCTTACCCCAAGTTCCCCTAAATGACGAGTTTAGAGATAAAGCACCCGAGCAGCTATATTTTTTTTCGATTTTATTTATTGGTCGTAATCACTTGAAACAACGACGTAATAGATTTTAAAAAAAACACTGTTAAAACATCAAAACAGAATAAACACGCTGACCTATACATGATTATAATTTTAAGTTTTGTTTAATTTAATAATTTACACCAAGAATTAGCGCGGGGCCTATGAAAGTGCGGGGCCCACTGCGGCCGCATAGGTTGCAGTGGCCTAAGGCCGGCCCTGTATATATATATATATATATATATATATATATATATATATATATATATATATATATATATATATANGGGGGGGGGGGGTTTTTACAAAATCTGCGCAAAACACCATTTATGATAAGTCGGTGACGTTTCGACATAATAAGTTAAGTAGTAAATAATAATAAGGTCATGGAATGTGTCCGAAACTGCTGTGTGGATTTAAAATATCTTTCTCTTGTGAGTAATAGTAAAGCTGTTTCATTTTCAAATAGGTCGTCAGGTAGTGTAACATTACATTTATAGTTATTATTACAGAAGGGAACACATTTGTGTACTGAATAGCTTGTTAACTTTTATGTTGTATTAATAAATTCCCAGCTAAGGACAACCCACGACTGAACGTTTTCCATTTCATGTGAGTCAGCTGCTGCTTGAGTACTTAGGCCTAGTCAGCTGCTGCTTGAGTAATCAGGCCTACGCCTACCAGAAGTAGGTCATCTCATAGTTTGGCACAGTCATTATGGTTAAATCATTACATTCAAAGGAAACTAACAGCCTCAATCATTAGCATATCTTTTTTATTTTTTTCTATATGAAATTGACAACAATTAAACAAAATTAAATGAAATGTAAACCAAAAATAATGTTCCAGCTATCTATTTTAGTAAAACAGTCTGAGGCACATTTGACTAATTTTTGGTCATCATGGACATGGTGACTTCTTCCTTCAAGTCTAAGACAAAATGTGTGTGTTTAATGTGTTCTTATTTAACATTAAGGCATCAACATTGTGTGCATCCACAGGGGCAGAAAGACAGTCTCTGAATGCAAAAATCAAAACTCAGATTCAGAAAGACAGTATCTGAATGAAAAAATCAAAACTCAAATTCAGAAAGACAGTATCTAAATGCCAAAAATCAAAACTCAGATTCAGAAAGACAGTATCTGAATGCAAAAAATCAAAACTCAGATTCAGAAAGAAGTATCTGAATGCAAAAAAATCAAAACTCAGATTCAGAAAGACAGTATCTGAATGCAAAAAATCAAAACTCAGATTCAGAAAGACAGTATCTGAATGCAAAAAATCAAAACTCAGATTCAGAAAGACAGTATCTGAATGCAAAAAATCAAAACTCAGATTCAGAAAGATAGTATCTGAATGCAAAAAATCAAAACTCAGAATCAGAAAGACAGTATCTGAATGCAAAAAATCAAAACTCAAATTTAGAAAGACAGTTTCTGAATGCAAAAATCAAAACTCAGATTCAGAAAGATAGTATCTGAATTCAAAAATCAAAACTCAGATTCAGAAATACAGTATCTGAATGCAAAAAATCAAAACTCAGATTCAGAAAGACAGTATCTGAATGCAAAAAATAAAAACTCAGATTCAGAAAGACAGTTTCAAAATTCAAAAATCATAACTATCAAAACTAGTTCTATTATTATTAGTATTAGTAACCTACTCTAGAATAAGTTCTGTAAACTGTATTATAATTGGCAGGTAAAAATATGGCTTTGTCGAAATTGATTATTCTTTAAATGTTGAAATCTAAATAGCAGATTAAATTGACTTTACACATAGTATTGTAAAAACTTACTAAGGGGTCATCCATAAATGACATCACTACTATTTAGGCTAAGTTTTTAACACCCACCCACCAAAAACATATTTTAAAAATATATACATCATCAACCTTAAGAAAAGGACAAAATTAGACACCCTCATTACAAATCATATCAATTGTCACATGATACCTTGGAAATATAGAAATAGAAATTAATAAACATCCATTCAATGAAGTTTTTATTATACATTGAAATGTTTAATTTTAATTATGTTTACCAAATATAATCCCCAAATTTTAAGGATATTCCAAAATAAATAAAAACAATTACAAACCAAACTGGTTCTCAAACTCAAAGAATAGTTACAATCAAACACACAATAGTTTTGTGGGTTTGGATTACCCTTTGAAACATAGAAATTAATAAACATATATTTAATGCAGTTTTTAAACATTGAAATATTTAATTATGTTTACTAAATAAAATCCCCAAATTTTAAGTTCAAGGATTTTCCAAAAGAAATAAAACAATTAAGTACCAAACTGGTCCTCAAACTAAAAGAAAAGTTACAATCAAATGCTTAATAGTTTTGTGGGTTTTAATTAGTAGGAACTTTGTATTAAAATTAAAAAGTTGGTGGTGTACCACTGATATTAGTTGGACGGAAGTGCTTATGCTATACTTGGAATTATTCTTTCGAGCACATTTCTTTTTTTTTTTTAAATGTTGTGGAATTCTTTCAGATTAGGCTTATTTAGGTTTGCCAGATGCAAAAAAGGACAAAAGGTAGGCATATCTTTATTGTGACATGTCTGAAAACGGGGACATTTTATTTTGAAAGGAGGATATTAAGAAATAAAATTAAATTTAAGTTATAATATAAAAAAAAGTATAAGGCTTACAGAAAACTTTAAAAATTTGTATAGCATACATTTGATACTAAGTAGTTTTAATTAGGCATTTAAATCTACTATTTATGAGCAGGAATGAAAATTTTAAATTCACACATTTTTCGTTCTGAGTAAACAGTCATTACTGGGCGGGGGGGGGGGGGGGTTGCAAGATTTGACATATAGCCTCCAATTGGACTTTAATATAATTTATATATTCCAGGGATGAAACTTAGCCAAAAGCATACCCTCAGGGGCACCACAACTAGTATGAATTTAGTTAATGTTGGGCGGAGTTATGGATGGTCCTGGTTGCTGTAATGCCCCTGCCCCTCCCCCTTTCCAATTGATAATGAGTAATTTTCTTTTTTTAAATAGCATGTACACAAGCACAATTACAAGTAATCAAGCGTCATAATTTTTAACAAACGGGATTTTTTAAAAAGAAAACAGGGACACTTGAACACCAACAAAGATGTGTTTTCATTATTTAAGCTAGACTTCTAAACAACTATAAACATATCAACACTTTTCACAAGACCAGCAAAAATATTTTGCACATTTTCTTTTTAAAGGCTAACTTGTTAAACAAGTTTAAATAATATAAAGGGGCTATTCATAAATGATGTCACACAAATTTTACCAATGACAAAACTGATGTAACTGATGCTGCTACTGCAATCTAATTTCTAATATTAATATTTAGTTAATTTAGGCTTTGCCATTCAACAAAATAATACATAAACAATAATAAAAAGTTATTTATTGAAAAAAATATTTTGATACCTCTTTAAATACTTAATGAGATTTCTGTGGAAATCAGAACATATTTCTTAAATTCAATTTCAATTTCACTCATATATTCCAAGAGGAAAAGCTAAAGAAAATAATTAATTACATTTACTTATGAGACTTTTCTCCTAGATTATTGTGAGTTTCAGTACCAGCAAACACCAGTATTAATGTGTAATGGATTCTGTCTATGGCGTTTCAATTTTAATTTTGACTTTTTAAATTTAGCCAACTAAGAAAAATTAAATTTCAACATATCTTTTGGTTTCTCTTCTAATTTAATGCGTTGTTTGGTACTATGTAGTGTTGTAGTGTAGTAGCGTATTGGACAAATGAATGAAGGAATAGTGTAGTAGTGTATTGGACAAATGAAGGAATATTTTTTTTGCATGTTTCTTAAGGTGACAGATTAAACATTATTTCTGACCCCAAAAATAAAACCTTTCATAAGTTTTCTCCAGAAAGTTTTAAATATGACTAGAGAGGATTGTGTTATATGAGTAGCTCAATAGAGTTACATTTGAACTGAACAAATTTCACATACGCACAGGGTTTCTCCTGGGTCATTACTTTCACTTGTGTACGTAAATTTTTTTTCAAAGCAAATGCGGCAACAAAAAAACTCCCATTTATTGGCATTTTTTCCTGTGCGCTATCTTTTGTCCCTGATTTAATGTGTTCCTGAAAATCGTCATATGGGTAGGGTTTTTCTCCTTTGTGCTGTCTTTTAATTCATTAAACTTGATTTCCCAGCAAATAAAACAGAATGAATTTCACAAATAAAGGGTTTCTGTTCTCTTAAGTGTGTTTTTGTTGGTGTCGAATACAACATGAGTACTTAGAAAATGTTGCAGGACAAATATCACATTTGTAGGGTTTCTCACCTGTGTGCAGTCTGTTATGCCTCGTTAAAGCTGACCTCTGATTAAATTCATGAGAACATGTGTCACACTTAAAGGGTTTTTCTCCTGTTAGCCTTCTTTTATGTCTTATTAAATATGATTCCACAAAAAATGTTGCAGGACAAATGTCACATTTGTAGGGTTTCTCTCCTGTGTGCAGTCTGTTATGCCTCGTTAAAGCTGACCTCTGATTAAATTCATGAGAACAAGTGTAACACTTTAAAGTTCTTTCTCCTGTTAGCATTCTTTTATGTCTTATTAAATCTGATTTTATTAAAAATGCAGCAAGACAAATGTCACATTTGTAGATTTTCTCACATGTGTGCAGTCTGTTATGCCTCGTTAAAGCTGCCCGCCGATTAAATTCATGAGAACAAGCGTCACACTTAAAGGGTCTTTCTCCTGTTGGCCTTATTTTATGTCTCATTAAAGATGATTTTATTAAAAATGCAGCAGGACAAATGTCACATTTGTAGAGTTTCTCTCCTGTGTCATGTCCCATTAAACTCGATTTCCCAGCTAATGTGGCAGAACATGAGTCACTTTTGTTGGTTTTCTCTTCAGTGTGTTTTCTTTTGTGTGTTATTAAATATGAGTTCTGAGCAAACACAGCAGAACAAATGTCACATTGGTAAGAAGAATGTCCAATGTCCTCTCTACTTGTAGCTGTATGTGATCTGCCAACATCTTCCAAAGTGGTTGAAAAAATAGCATCTTCTAACTGCCCATGGAATGAAGTGTTCTCAGATTTCTCACAAGCAGGAAAGGAGTAATTTGTTCCTTCATCTTTGATGCTATTGGAATCACCTTCAGCACCAGTATCACCTTCAGTGCCGGTATGCAACATTGAATTTGCACTTGTTTCTAACACTTGCTTTGTGGGAAATGATGATCCCTGTTTCAATTTAACATTGCAGAAACAATCATCATCTGTATCCGGTGTTTGGATCTGTATCTTGAGTTTGGATCTGTATCGGGTGTTTGGATCTGTATCTGGTATTTGGTTAATATCAGTAAAAAATACTTCTCTCTTTATAGATTTGTGGAATTCAGAGTTTATTTCTTTCTTTGGAACATCTCTCAATTCATTTTTTAATAAGACTTTATTATGATTAAACTTATAATCATTAAGATTTTCCATACTGTACTCTTGACTTTCTAAATGACAAATTGAAAAAAAACTTGAAATCTAATTGATCAGTCTTGTTTTTGTCTTTAAATTTTTTATATCTTTGGGGTTTCTAAACAAATTCCTGAAATAGCCTGAAACAGAAATTTAAAAAAAAAAATTAAAATACAGAAACTAGGCACTGATATCATGCGGTGTTTAAGGCAAAACATTTTTTTCTGATGATGGTACAAAATATAATTTTCTACTTGTTACTAACATTGTTACTCTCAATAAGTACACAAGTTTAATTTTTAAAATTGTAAATAAAAGAAATGAAATTCAGTAAAAAATTTCAAATAGTTCAGCATAAATATTCTCTAAAGTCTAAAGTGTCTAAAGAGATGCTGAGATGGAATTTTATTATATTTAATTTATAACATGAGTCAATTTAAACTAACTAGAACAATATAATACTAGATCTATAAGAATCTATACAAAATTAAAAATATGAAGTCTGATGTATAGGCCTATTCAATAAATATCTCAAAAGAAAAGTATGATAGAGTTAGCCCAGTTAGCATATCATTAGCAGTTTTATTAGCAGTATAATGGCCAGAAAAGATCATTTTTAATAAAGGTGTACATTTAGTATTTAGACGGGGTCTCATTCATTGAGTATTGAGTCTCAACAAATCTGTACAACACACTAATTAATAAATTATATATTATATATTATTTGGCGAGGTTTAAATTTTTCATATGATAATAGTGTAGTGAGTATAGTATAGTAGGCCCTATGCCTATACCCAATAAGTTACAACATCATCAGTGTTTCATAGACTAGTTATAATATTACTACACTACTACTACTTACTTTGTAGTATAATTTTTTTGAAGTCACAAATCAGATAAAGCATGTGTCAGTAGTTAAATGAGGAGGCTTGGATTAACCGGATGTATTACCAGATTTTTATATTTTAACTGTCCAAAATATTTATGGAAGCTAAGACTTAAAAAAATATAATAATTGATGGACTGCATAAAACTTAAAACAAAAGAAATACACACATCTAAATTATGTTATAACAATGATAAATGTTAAGTTTTTCTTTTTTTTTTTTTTAAGTAAATATTTTAAATTTGTTTAGCTGCTCGGGTGTCCACCTTAGAGTTAGAGAGAAACCAAATTACAATTACAGAAGTGCCACTTGAGCAAATGTCAGATGGCCTAAGGCGAAAATGTAATTTAAAAAAAGAAGTGGATATAGGTACCCAAAGACCAATAGCCGCAAATGGCTAGTCGGACCCGGCTGGTCACGTGAGATTGGTTATGACGGATACTTCCTGTTGGTTGCAATTTGCCATCTTAGTCGCCATTATTATCAATCGAGAAATATACCATATTTTCAAGACTTTCAATAGGCCTATACTTCAGACTTCAGCTCTGAAGAAAAAATGTGACGTACAGCTGAAAGAAAGTAAGAATACGTTTATGTTTATAATTTTATGGTATTTTTAAATATAGTTCTATAAACATTAACAGGACATTAATCAAGTTCAAAGTTGCTTTACTTTTCTTTTTTTTTGGCGGCAAATCGGCCACAGAGCAGTCTTATCTGTAATTGTAATTTGATATTAGTCTAACTTATTGAATTTCAAACGAACCATACTGGGTTAAAGGTGGAGTTCAGGTGCGTATATTATTTCTTAACGCTTTTCGTATTTTATCATGTAAACTTACGTGTATTCTTTATTAATTAAATACAGGCAGTTGTAGGTGCTTTGATTAGAAAATTAAAACTTTTTGTAAAAATAAAGCAATGGCATAGTTGAATAAAGCTAATTTTTTTTAAAGAATGATACCACCAAAATCATATTTTTAGCTGTTGTAGTTTTAAAGTTATGAATTTTTAAATTTAAAGTATGATTTAATTTAATTTGTCCTTTACTTTTTTAAAATGGACCGCATGAACCAAGTAAGTGAAGTTTAAAGTGATGACCCCAAATGAATATTTCCTAAGCAAAGTTTCCGGCTATTTAAAAGGGGGCAGAATCACTAATCCAAAATGGCCTGTGTGACCTTTGCATAATGAGGTCAACGTTGAGAATTGTGAAAATGTATCATGAGCTATCTCAATGAAATTTTGCACACGTGTACTTCAACAAATTATGCAAGCCTACTTTTAATATGAAAGACCTACTTTCAATATTTAGACCGAATTTTTTGATGCGAAGATGCCTTATATTGACATACGATTTTCCTCACTTAAAGTTGAGATAAAGAACAAATTAACTCAATGAGAATGTAGTTCAATATTTCTCCTAATTTTAATGGGCAGAGTCAAACCTAAATTAATTGTAGGCCAAAAGGACTCCTAATTTATTCAAATTACATGCACATGAAAAATTAAAAACTCGGATCCTACTGCGCCGACGCCCATTTCCGATTCAAATTTACTAGGAGTCACTAGGAGTGAGTGTCCCTTGCTTCGGCGAAGTATCTAGGCAGTTGTAGTCAACTATAATACTGAATTTTAAATCGCCTTTTTCTTTTTATTTGATTTTTAAAGTCTTTAAACTTCCCCCAACCAAAGTTACATAGCCCCATTTGTTTTTTATTTGTTTTTCACCCTATGGCCAGATTTTTAACCACCTATAAGTTAGTATGCTAAACAAAATTTTCAAACTGTAGGCATGTTCACAAAACGCACGAGCGCCCCCCCCCCCTTCTCCACCCCCCACTTTCTTTTTTTTTTCCTCTCAGAGCGCTCGAGAATACGGGTTGTCCCTTGAAGTCTTGGTGGGGGTGGGGATTAGAAGTGGATCACCGACTAAGGCAGCAGGGACACACGTCATCATTGTCCTGGAGTGGAGCTGAAAAAACGGGAGGGGGGGGGGTCCATGAATATGTGCCAATGTGTGATCACGTGTCCACTTTAAAAAAAAAATATTTGTGGATGTTGCAGGAAAGGGGGAAATCTGATCATTTATTGATAATCATCTCATACTGATGGCTGCAAATACGTTGTCCATGATTGGTCAGCTCTAATTTGAGCATCCCTCCCCTTTTTTCTTATGCAAATGCGCTTATTAATGGTGACTGATTTGCGCTGAGTAAAATGAGGGTGAGGGCTAGTGATTATATAGAATAAGACGGACTCGTTTTGAGGTATTGCTGGTAGTGGGATCATTTTGTTCAAAATGGTAGGACGACCAAGAGACAATAATTGAAATTGTTGATCCAATGGAAATTTTAAATGGTGCAGCATTTGATTTATACGCGAACTTTGTGAGGCAACAAATGTTAATACAACTATGGAATTTCTCGTAAGGCGCTCGTAACAATTGCTATGTGGCTTGTAAACTGGCTACGTATGCCAAGTATGAGAGTTCCTTATAACTACCGTGACCTGGATCTCACCGGAAATGGCATCTCACCAGAAATGGGATCTTACCGGGATCTGGTTCTCATCGGATATGGGATCCCATCAGATTGGGATCTCATTGGATTGGGATACCACCGAAAATGGGATCTTACTGGAATCCCACTAAGACCGGGATTCTACCCGGCGGGATTGCGATCCATCATGATCCTGGCGGACAACAGGATGCTGTCAAAAAACGGGAAAAACTAAAGGTTTACATAAGTTATTTTAGAGATAAATTATTATAATTTTTTTTAAAATATAGTGGTGTTGTTTTGTTGTTGAAATTTGGCTTAATTGCAATGTGAATTAAAAGGAAGTAACAGTTTTTTTTGCTTTTTTTCTGAATTTAATCCCAGGCAACTCCGGTTATATTTGATAGTGAAGTTATAAATAAATACAACATTTATTTTAACCAAGGTTCATCCCATTGGGCAACTTTTATAATGTATCTTTAAAGACAGAAGAGTTATCCTTGATTTACCACAATGGCTCTGTAAAAGACAAACGATTCATGAAAACATACCTTTTTTTTTTTATTTGGTAAAATTTGTTTCATTGTTGTTGTATTCCAATAAAAAGATGGTATTTTACTTTTAAAATACTTTTTATAAAGAAATAACATAGTTTACACGCGAAAGTAAGAAATTCAAGCAAAAATAATATATCCACCTGAACTCCACTCTTACCACATCCTATATTTAATCACATATCACAATATTTCTCAAGAGAATTATTACATAATCCTTGGTATTCTCAAAGAGAAAACACATTTTCTGCCACAATAGTCCAAGAATTACTTAAGATATTATTAAAGAACGGTCATAAAAGCTTGTACTTACCTCGAGCAAATAACTAGTACTTATTTTAGTTTGTATCAACCACTAAAGTTGATTCTATCAATGCTGCTAGTACATGAATTTCAAATATCCTAGTCCAGAGTTTCCCAAGCGTTTTGGAGTCTCGGCACCGTTGCTGCACCCATGTCTTTCAATTTTGCTCTATGCCACATTCTGTGTGCACTGTAAAATAGCACTTTTTTTTTTCAAACAATCTAATCCATTTTTTAAACCTTATTCTTATACAAGAAGAAATACCTCAATAACTTCACTTGAATCTGTCAAAACAGATGATACAGCATAAACGCTGCACAAAACCAACTGCTACTTAATGAGTACACAGAGTACCAAGTAGGTTGGAGAACTAGTGAAACATCCCAACTTAATTATAAATGGCTTGCATTAAGTCCATTAATTTTTTAAGACTTCAGGTTGCAGCAGGACACAGTTTGGGAACCTCTGTCCTAGTCAATTACATGCCATAATAAACACATATCTTTACATTTTCTCTTAACACCTAGCATCATCCTAATCCCCCATCCAATAATAAATATTAGTATCTTGAACAACTTGATCCTTTGAATGCACTTTATATAAAGATAAATCCCGCAAGTGCATGTAAAAAATATCAACAGACTGTATTGGAATGGTTAGTTTCACTGATTAGGTTAGGGTAAAGTCTTGCACATTCCTAATTTAGTTAAAATTAGATAAATATTCCTAAAAAATCTAAATTTCCTTCTGACATATTGAGTGCATTTTTTGCTGTGAAAGAAATGATTAAAAAATGTAGTTAAAATCTTGCACTGAGCTTGACGTGACCATTTTGAAGGTTTTCTTTTGTTCATTTAACACCACCTCCCTAATTCCAATAGTGTTTGGACTTTTAACTATTTAATAGATTAAATAAACAAAGCTATTCAACTTTCCCTTAGAGAACCAGGAATTTTTTGTCGAAACACCCATGCAAACATGGCTGGTGTAAAAACAATGATTGCACCAAGTGTGTGATTAATTTTTTTGGTACTTTTTATGATGGTAACTTTCAGGTTGAAAGTGTCCATAGGATATTGTCTTCATATTAATGCAAGCTTGCACTCTAATATAACAAAGTTTCTGTCTTCTACTAATTAATGTATTATTTTACTTCCAGGTTAAAGTTGTTTTCACAGAGATCACTTGAAGACCCCCATCACTGCCAGAATTCACAGCTGCTCTTATGATGAATGTGCAGGATGAATCATGACATGCCAGGACAATGACTGGTCAACATTTTACTTCAGGTAAATCCAGTCCTTTTTATTCTATTTATTTTTCATTTCCTATGCCAATAATTTATAAAAAAAATATTTTTGGTTTTATTTTTTCACATTTTAACTTGATGCTTGATTTATCACACTGGGTAATTAATCTTGAGGTAACTTGCCATGATTGAGATCTTGGTAATTTATTCCCAATGGATCAAAAGCCGACCACAATCTCATTTTTTGGCCAGGAAAACCCTGAAAAGTGTGTAATCTGCTTATTAGTCTACTCTTTCAGTTTTGGCTGGGAAATTATTTTAAAGGTTTTCATCGAAACCTTAAAAATGATAATTGCTTATTAAAAACATTCAGTATTATGTATAACAGCGACTCACTTCACTTTTCTACATATATATACCATAACTTCACTGAACAGAATCAGTTATATGCGCACATACAGACGAAATCTTATTGTTTTTTATAATAGAATCAATGTACCTGGAGAAAACCTCCTGTGACCGACTCAAAATCCCTCTTATACCATTGAAATATTTTTTGTGTAAATAGGCCTTTGAATAGGTATCTGCAGTACATGCTGAAATTTTATTTATAGCCATGTCTAGACTTAATTATGTGTTGATCCTTCTTAAACAACATCCAGAAATTCAAATTAAATAATTACAATAATAAGTATGCCGCTAAATGGGAGAAATAGAGATAGATAAACAGATAAATTTGTTAATGCTGATCATTAGTAAGCCCTGGCCTGTTTCACCACATCCTTCCATTCAGACATCATCATCATCAGATGTGCTACAGCCCTTCATAGCGACCTGATATGCTTGTCTGCTCTACAACATCCTCCCTTTTAAGCTGATCCATGACTATACACCTTCCAGGTGATTTTAGTCCTTTACAACTCAATCCATATCAGTCTTGGTTGACAGATGAGCCGTTAACCCCTAGGCTTCTGTCTGTAGATCACTTTTGCTGCTCTACAATCTAATATCCTCTCACAGTTTCTTGTCCAAAGCAGCCTGCACCTTTAAATTGCAGCAACTACGGATGGTTCCGGTACTGAAAATGTTCATTAGGAAATTGCATCAGCGGGCTGTTAAGCTAGTACATTAGCTCTTTATGCCCTCCCCAAAGCACACACACCCTAACTCCCCAGCCTGAGTTATCGGGCTGGGAAGCAGAACGTTGGAGATCTCCCTTTGCCAGGACAGCCCCCGCCCGCACCCACTCGATCAAGTACCAGTGGAGGTCACCCCAGCACAAGTACATCCGGTAGGCCGGTAATGCTTCTCTCACAGCATCAGGAGTCGGGATGGTGTATATACATCCTAATATCTTACCCTGCCCATCCCTGGGAACGTCTGACACCGTCGAATAGAGATTTCTACAGTGGATTTCTACCTTGCAACTAATTTACGAAGCAGCTGGGACGAAACGGTGGTCTAGGTACAACTACCTTAACTGCTATGTAAATAGAACCATTGGCATGAGTTGCCACTACCCACCTCATGCCTCGTATCCTTAAAGGGCAACATGTAATCATGGTCCCTACCCTGTTTCTGCCGTTTTATTTCCAGCTGCAGATTTTCCACAGCTGGTAGCCCTGTAAGTGCTTCCATTTTCGGCAGATACCATGCACATTCTTTGTCTGCCAGGGAAGGCTCAAACAATAATGGTGGTTTTGTTCCCAGTCTAGCACTAGGGGGCAGCACCTTTTTGGTCAGCAAGCCACTACAAACTTGTCAACCAGAACCCCAGGGGATATACATACCCATCCATCATTATCTAACACTGGACTGTATATTTTTCTGAGGATTTTCCAGGTATTGAACAGGTTCTCTTCTTTTGTCTGGCTGTTGTGCATTACCACTGGTCTTATGAAAATAAAAGTTGTGTATAGGACCATGGTAGTTTTCCTGCACTGGTTGGGCTTTTTAAAGTTGGTTGGTGTCCTGATGGTTGAGATTCTGATACGTTGTTTGTGAAAGTTCATCCTGTGCTCACATGTATGTTTCTCTGGAAGTTGTTTGTGATATGGTAGTTCATTTGGTGCGCACATGCATGTTTCTCATATCACTTTCTAAAGGGATGTTAAATAGGATACATGCTAGTGAGTGTCCTTGACTCAGAGGCCATGATTAATATGAAAGTTCCTCAAAGGCTTAAGTACTCTTCCTGTACTTTGATTCTTTTTTGGAGGTAGCCATCGTCATGTAAAAGCCAGATAAGTTTGTTAGAAACTCCAAGTTTCTATAGTGCATCATACAGATATTTCCTGTCTAAGCTGTTGTGTAGTCCACATATTGTTGGTGTATGGGGATGTTGTATTCTTAGCATTTCTTCTGGAGACATCTGGTGGTCAAGATATGATCTGTGGTGGGTCTATTCTGTCTGAATTCAAATTGATAGTCACCTAGAATATGTTCAGTAAACCTTTTCAGTTTTCTTGCTATTAATTTGTTGATGATTTTTTAGGTTGCCAGCCTTAGTAAACAACACTGACTATATTTTTTACATTTTCTAACCTTTAAAACTATTTTTTATTAAAAGGAAAGGATCGAAACAAAGTATGGGAAAACCTGAAAAGGGGATGCAGCGTAACAATGCATCTTTTTTCAGGTTTACTCATTTCCTTTTACCTAACCTGATTGCTACCTCTCCCGATTTTTTATATTTTTTTGCTTTTCTTGCTCTCTATCTTGTTTTTCTATTTACCTGACAAAAGTTCTGAGGATGTCTGAAATTTTCCATCTAATTTCTTGTAATGCAGCAATAGACATTTTACTTTTTTTTAGTTGCTCTATTAGTTTGGCTAAGGCTTCTGCTCTAACCAGGCTTATTAAGTTCAGAATCGCAGTCCTAACATGTTGTCCATTAGTATCATTCCTGGTTCTTGTTTGTGGTTTGGATTTTGTAACATATTTTCACATGGCTGCGTTGTTAGCCCTCAACCATCTGCTCCTTTAAGCTCTCTAGGTAGTGCCTTTATTTTTGGATCCCCCCCACTTCCAAGAAGATTCTATTTTGGTACACCCCGGTTATTTTATTTCCTTAGTAGCCATCATATCCTGTGGGTTTCCCTTATCTGCCACCTAGGGAGGCTCTCGGTGGAAGATAAGTATGCACAAGAACTTACCCCACCTAATCATCTAAAAGGTTTGATGACCTCCTAAGGGAGGAGTTAAAACTGAAAGGTTCTTTTCAACTCGCCGCCCCTTGAAATGTAAATACATGCCTATCTCTGAGTTAATTCCTATCTCTGAGTTAATGCCTATCTCTGAGTTAATGCCTATCTCTGAGTTAATGCCTATCTCTGAGTTAATGCCTATCTCTGAGTTAATGCCTATCTCTGAGTTAATGTCTCCCATAATCTTCAAACTGCATCAAGTTGGGTGCCACCTTGTGATGTATATGCATAATGTGGGGTGTGTACGTAAGGTGGGTTTTATTCGCCCCACAGGAATAATCATTCATTTTGAGCATGTTCTAAAACTTAATTTACTGTAATTACTGCAGTTATTAACTCTCAAAAAACGGCAGATTTTTCAATTTTTTTATATTACAACTATCAGTGTCTCATAGGTGTCATTTTGTAGCTAAAGGTAATTGCATGCTCTTTCATTGATATTAGGTGTTTGTCCAAAATATACTTTCCAAAATAGATTTATTATTATTTTTAGGCACAACAAATCATTTTTGAGTCGACATAACATCACATCTTTACAAAGAAGGGAAAAAAAGATTGTTTCCAATTATATTAGTAAAATTGATATTTGATATTGTATTACCATATATTCAATACTACAACAAATGTTCATTTTTCAAAAGAATAGACTCACTTTGTGGACAACATATCAATCAAGGAAATAATGCCACAAAAAGTCAAAATTATAATTTTAAAAAAATAATTTTCAAACATATGCATGTAATTATCACTTAGAAAATTATTAGTAAGTATTAAATTAGGATAAAAGCTAAGAAAAAAGGTACATTTTAGTAAGTTAATTTTTTATTTTATATCACAAAGATATCGATCAGATTATCTAATCTGTCATCCAGATGATGCATACACATTCTTGAAAACAATTTCTTTCTTTATTAAAACATAAAAATGTTTCACAAAGGATCTGATATATACTCTGACCCTTTTACCCTTGTTTTGGTAATGCAATTTAAATTTTGTTTGTTGTCATGTTGCAGCGCGTATGTAAAAATGTCAGACTTTAAGAATAAAGTAACTGGTACATCGTCAAAGATAAGTTAAGATTCTTTTATTGATCCAAACAAATGGAAATGTTTTATGATTGCATTGTACATTTTCAGCACATATAAAAAAAACAATTTGAACACAAGCCATTTGTAATAAATTTTTTCACTAGCAGCCATTCAGTGAGTTCTCTTAACCATATCAGGGACTTATTAGTCCTCATTAAGATTTGTGACTTCAGGGGGAGCACAAATAAATTTTTTCACTAGCAGCCATTCAGTGAGTTCTCTTAACCATATCAGGGACTTATTAGTCCTCATTAAGATTTGTGACTTCAGGGGGAGCACGCTGGTAAATTAGTACAGATTGGGGAACAAATGAATTTTTGTATTTTTCAGTTCTTGCCCTGATGGAAAGAATTCGTACCAAGCAGGCCAATCCTAAGTATCTGTGATGAAGAGGGTGGGATTTATCATCCAAAATGTGTTTAATTTTACAATAACATCTTTCTTCAAATAGTTCTTCCAGTGAAGGATGTTTAGTTTGTGTTATGTTTCTAGATTTCTTGATTAGTGGGTTTAATTCCCACGCTACCAGGTAATACTGAAGTAGGCTTCCAATTGTTGCACTGTAGAATACGTTAACAACTTGTTTGTTTACATCGAAATTGTACAGTTTTTTGAGGTAGAACAGTCTTTGGTTGAATTTCTTATACAGCATTTGGCCGTGCTCATGCATGTTAGCTTATAAATTAATGGTGACACCTAAGTACTTATATGCATCTACTTTCTCTACACTTTGATTTTTTAAGTTAAGATCTTTAAGCTGGTGTTGCCCCTTCCTGAAATCAACAACTTTTCCTTTGTTTTTGAGACATTCAGCTGGAGAAAATTTTCATAGCACCAATTGATAAAGCTTGTAACTAAGTTGCGGTATAAGCCTTCTCCTTCAGATATTAAGCCAATGATGGTGGCATCATCAGCTAATTTTAAGATTGGAACGGTGTCGCTTGAGCTTTGAATATCATTGGTATATATTGTATACAGTACAGGGGAGAGAACGCAGCCTAAATGTCCTATGTCTCCTAAAGTGTTCATTAATTGCTACATTTTCATGATGCTGATACAGTTCTTTTTATTTTGCATTGAGATACATAAGAGTCTCCCAATTTTGCACAGCTTGTCTCCTTTATTTTCAGTATCAGAAAATTTTTGGAAACTCAGCATGGCCTTGAATCTGTCCTTAGTCATATTTCATCATATAAGGATTTCCTGGACCACAGTCTTGTAAAATAAGTACTTGAATAAGTACTGTATTCATAATAAATCCTCTTAGTT
>CAXITT010000245.1:812168-823299 GCA_964033795.1 Lymnaea stagnalis
AAAAAAAAAACACTTTTGAAAAAGTAAATCAATTCAAATACCTAGGATCTTTATTAAAGAAAGAAATGAATTACTAACAGTAACAGAAATAAAACAAAAAATATTGGCAGGAAATAGGGCATACTTCAGTAGTCAGAAAATTTTCACATGTAAAAACATAAAGAGACCAGTTGTAACATAAGCAAGTGAAACTTGGAGCCTAACAAAACCGATAGTACACCTATTAAACTCATGGGAGAGAAAAGTACCCAGGAAAGCCAAAGTTGGCCTGATTTTACCACGGCTCATGTTAATGAAGTAATCCAAATGTATGTATATACTATCATTGGTTATTTTAAGAGAGTTAAAAAGTTCTGCCTAGCTGATAAAAATTATCTGATTGAATTACCATCTTTTTTGATGCAAATGGATCATTGGTGATCCTGTGATTGTAAATATGTATCAGACTTTGAAAGTAGTCTTAGAAATGAGTTTAGCATATTACAAGCCGGTGACCAAGGAAGTGAAGTTCAGATTTGAACCCATAAACTGTTGTTGGTGAGAGATAATATCAGTAAAGTCATTGAAGGAAATTTAAAAGCTTGTGATTTCCCATTTAATTATTATAAATTACGTAACTAGAGCTGAATCGAAATATTTATTTTAATTTCGTTGTATTTAACAATATAACAAAAAAAGAGAGAAATGTACCGATAAATGTGATTAAACATATGCTTGAATTTATTTTGATCATATTATATTTAATTGACTTGATTTACGTAAAATAATTGAAAATGCCTGTCATAGATTTAAAAGGATTTGTTTTTTTAGCTTTAAGTATGGAAGCAATTAATGATTTATCCATTTGGGAAAGATTTGCATAGATAAGGAGAGGTTATGATACCGATAACAAATCTTAGTTGATAAATATTTATTCTATTTTCAGATGGTGTTCTAGAAAGACAAACACTTTGAGGGAAGACTGCAATCTTCTTCAGTTCGCGCCGAACAATTCAAAGCAGAGCATGAAGAAAAGTCAATATCACACATTGCTTTAATAAATAGATGGTGCTTAACTAATTCAATTGTATGTGAGAGAAAAAGAAGATATTTGTAAAAATACATGAATAAAAGAAACAAAATAAACTAATTGTATGTGAGAGAAAAAGAAGATATTTATATAAATAAAAGAAACAAAAATATTTGAAGTTTTTAAAAATTTATTTAATTGAAAAAAAGAAAATGAAAACATGAATGCTCTTTATTTTAGGGGGTGAAAAATAAAAAATCTCCCCGCGAGACTATCTCCTAGGAGATGAAAACATGAATACTCCTGGTGACATAAAGTGAGGTTCTTTGATACTAAGGACTTGGTGAAATCCAAGCTACCTTAAAAAATGTAGGCACCTTATTCCACCAAGCCCCCCAATTACACATGTTACAGGCAAAGTATGAAATCCAGGCATTCTATAAGATCTTTGTTTGGTACCGTACTCAAATTTAAATGTTTATAAAAAGTCCAAGCACTAAAGCCTTAGACAGTAGCTGGACGGACATTCTATAGAATGCCTGGATTTTATATTTTTCCTGTAACATACAAAATCTATTAACATTTGCTAAAAACCACCATCATCTCAAGATCTCCCAAGAAAAATTTACAATGAATTCACATATACATTTGTATTGGGGACTTATCCTAATTCTGCACTGCCACTGTTATAATTTCATTGCTGGTTTCCAAATAATTTAACTCTTTTTGTGCACAATTGGAGTCTTATCATTTGATGACCAGCAATATATATACAAAATCATACATCCTTAACTGATTCTAGACAACATTTACAATGGTATATGTTCAAAGTCTTAAAGTATGCTCACACTACCGAATTGTTACCTGTACTAGGATTCTGGCCTTTTAAACAAGATTTGTTGAACATTGAACAAAATATGATGGAACTGTTATATGTTAATTGCCAGCTGAAACTGAACTGTACCAGTGAAATGAAATGGCCCCTTTTTTATGGCAGTGAGCAGCTCATAGTCACAGAAAGTTGAGAATCCATGTAACAAATCTGCAGTGTGAATGTACCTTTAAAACTACACCATCTAACACTAACACCAGGTACATTTGATGACCAACCCTGTATACATCCTTCACTAATACTAGACAACATAGATCTACAAAGTTTTATGCCTACAACAGACATGTTTACCCTCAAACTCTTAAAATCGTACAATATCATCACAAAATTGTTAAATACCTTATATTTATAGTAAAAAATAAACACAGTATTTATAACGTTTACACCTCAAAACTGTACATAGTATGCCAAAATAGTAAGAGTAAACAGGTCTGCTACATATCAAATACATGAAAAGTGAGATTCAAATTATAACATTTAAGGAAACAATTATAATTGTCAATAGAAGCATCCATTCAAAAATTTAGATATTGGTTCACAAGTTCATACACACATTTATTTAACATCTTGAAGGGGTTTGCACTTAATTCAGTTAAGTAAAACCATCCATACAATAGCTATCAACAATAAAATAATGGTTCAAATGTTCATGTTGTTTGCACCTCTGGTGGTCAAATGTTCATGTTGTTGGCACCAGTCATGGATGTATATCAATTGTACCCCAATCATGGATGTATCAATTGTACTCCAATCATGGATCTATATCAATTGTACCCCAATGATGGATGTATCTCAGTGGTAGCCAGTCATGGATGTATTATGACACACTCAGTGGTACACCATCATAAATGCATCTCAGTTGTATGGTACCAAATCATGGAAGTACCTCAGTTGTACCCAATCATGGATGTAGTATCTCAGTGTTACACAATCATAGATGAATCTCAGGTGCACCCAATTATGGATGTAGTATCTCAGTTGTACCCAATTGCGGATGCATCTCATTTCTGATGACCAAAATTAAAATTGTGAATATCAAAAATATTTTACTACCGGGTATCTATATTTTTTAAGTTTCCAATATATTATGGCATATTTTGTCTTTATTTCTCACTCTTTCAAACGGAGTATCATTTGGGAGGAATAAAAAAACCTCACTAAATCTCATGTAAAATGAAACTAACTAAAAACTGGAAATACATTTACTTAATAGATATTCAGTACCTGGGTCAATGAACCATGAACTCAAGAGAAATTGTTTCCAATCAGATCACTTCTTGGAGGAAACCATCCAATGTGTTGATAGAAACAAGGAAATCATCCAATGTGTTGACAGAAACAATCTGTAAATAGAGAAATTATAAACTTGCTTGTCTAGTTTTGTATTATTCTGTATTTTTGAAAGGGTCAGATTATAGGCTTAATAGACTTAAGCTCATGGCCTCAATAATCTATTGGGCAACCAAATTTGAAGCTTTTTTGAGTGGCAATGTATCAAGTAATTAATCATTTAATGTTATTTCCTAATAACTACAATGAACTTAATGTTAATAAGTGAGAATAGACTACATAATCAGTAAATAACTGCTTTAAAAAATTAAATTAGTTGTTTTAGTTATTAGTAATACAAGTAGTTGGTCTTCTTCCTCCATATTTTGAGTCTACTAATTTTTGTCTTGTACTTGTACTAGTTACTTGTGATAATTTAATAATTACTATTACCAGTGGTTTGATAATTGGTATTATTTCTCCTTAAAATTTTCTACCGCAAATCAAACTAAACAAAAATTGCATTTGTAGTTTAAGATAAACTAAAATGGTGAAATATCATTGAACACTTTCCCTAATAACATATAGTATACCCTGTCCCTAGTGACTGGGTATAGCACACCCGTACAGTTATAATAATGGGAAAAAGTGTTTCTTGTAATTCCTGGAAACTGGATGGGTTACCCCCATAGTCTTATAATATAAGTTATATCACAGTAAATGGCTCTCTTTATGTTATTTTTCTTTTTTAATATGTGGCATGATTCAATTGACTTGAAACCGAACTCCCTTCACAGATCGCGTATTATCTCCCACTGAAGCAATTTTTTTGTATATTATGATAACATGACACAAAAAATAGTTGACTGCACCAACAGGGAAGGTGAGAAATTAAAAGGAGACAAATGGCAATTAATGATGAGATCTAAATAAAAGCCTACTACACACTGGCGCTCTTTATCTGAACAGCATTTCAGTGGAATTTTTATTTAGCCATGTTGATGGAAATCCTTTTAGGGCAGCATTTTCAATGAAGAGATTCAGCAAATTTCTGATTCATATTTGCTTTGACAAGGATGGTTGATCAATCCTTTCTGGCTCGTCACATCTTTGATCCCATAAGAGATGTATGAGAAGCATTCCTGAGTAATTTGGTGAGGTATTATGTTCCTGGAGAGAACATCACAGTAGGTGGACAACTGGTTGGTTGCAGAGGTCAGTGCAGATTTATTCAATCTATGCCATGCAAGCCAGAAAAATATGGAATAAAAATAAAGAGCTGCCCATATCTCTTCAAATAAAACGTAAATGCCCTGTCAGCAAAGAGAAATATTGGAATGTCCCCAGAGATTGTGATTTCTCTCACAAGGAACTTCATTGGAAGTAGCCACAATTTCAGAACAGCTTATTATTTCATTCCCCTACAACTTGCAAAATCAATGGCAGAGAAAAGACTCACCCTATAGTTGGAACAGTGAAATGGAGCAAGATGTTCCTACATAATAATAATGCCTGCTCCTCAAAAAATCAGGGTTTTTGTTCAGACAGGAAACAACCTTGTAAAAAATCAGAGCTTGACGCAGAACATTGTATTGCTCCAGAACACAATACACAAATGTCCAGTTATGGAAAGTGAAACTGAATGCAAGAAACCAGAGATAACAACAAAATCAAAGGAGGCATATATGTCATGGACCAAATGCTAAGGTGTTCTCTGTGAATACAAAAAAGTAAAAGACGGCATTTGGTTGTGTTTTTCAACATTGTTGACTTGGCATCCACTGCAACCAATCACAGACAGCCAATATTGATGTTGCACATTTCCGCAAGTAGAGGCATTAAGATATTATGAAGAAGAACATCGCCAGTGTTTTGAAATCTTTACAAACACTTCAAACAGCTGCCCAAACCACTTCAACTCAGCAAGTTTATTAAGACATTTATATTTGCGAAGACAATTCAAAGCTGAGATGCAAAGCCCCTATTTTCCATGTGTACATGTGACTGTTCTGCTTTGAAATGGTTTGTTACGTTGAATACATGTTAATGTTATTATTATTAGTACTGGTCCCCAAATGGATTCAGAATAATTATTTATTTTCAAAATTTAAAAATTAATTTTATTGACTACACAGACTCAAATAATCAACAAAGAACAATCAAACAAAAATTTTCATAAGCCAGTTTAGGCGTTTTTTCCTTCAATTAAATTTTGCTTGGGACTGTAAAAAATATATTAAACCCCCCCCCCCCCCTTCCCCCCACACTAAAAAAAAATTAATAAAAAAATTAGTCACTTTGGCATGCTTTATACTTTAAACTTATTAACTTTATACAATTGCATCCACCGAGATGTTCATTCCAACTACCTTGTGGATTATGGCGAGTATGAGAAAGGTTATTAAAAGGAGACTCAAGATATCAGCAATCACAGCCTGTCTCTTTGTGTTTTACACCCAGTTGAAAACACCCAATAGCTGTGGAAAGGATTAAAGAATAGAAATATTTTCACATAAAATTTTGTAGAAAACTAAATTAAATAGCTTGATTTTAATTTAATTAATCCTAATTAACTTACATCTATCCCTATAATACATAATTTGACTTCAAACAGTACTTCCCTCCTTACACATATAGGGTAAAGGGAGGTAATTGGCTCCATGGGGTATTAAGCCCTAATTGCTCAGTTCATACATTAAAATGCTTGATATTATTGAAAGAAGAGAGAAGGACATTAAGCTGTACTTGATAGAAACTTACTAAACTATCAGAGAACTTTTCACAACCATTCTTGCGTTTCTAACCTATAGATTGATTTTTAATTGTCTTTTTAGTCAAGTGCTTTTTCCCTCCTATTTTCAGCTTTCTTCAAACCATTTGTAAAACTTCAGCTAAGAGGGAGCTTGTTTTTTTTTTAACTTGAAATTTTATTTCTACTGTGAAAGTTTTTTAGTTTACATACAAAAATAAGTACAACTAAACTCAGCAAGTACTTTTTTGTAGTTTTTAACTATAAGTGTATGTAATAAATGAGTTAAAGTACTGATATTTGTAGAGCAAATGAAGCTGGTCGTTTTTTCAAAGTAAAATGGCAGTTGGATGAATGATTTAGAGATTGTTTATAAAATGCTATAAAATTCACTTTAATACTAAAGTTACTTTTAATATTTCGAATAGGAAGCATTTGTAAAAGAGATATGGTCATGGTTCTGTAGATTATTTATTTATTTAATTAGTTTATAAAAATGAATATTTTAAATAGGAGGGGCTTAACACCCCAACTGTTAAAAAGATAATTAAAACAACCAAATAATATTGATCTGATTAATAAAATCCATGTTTTAATTCATATAACATTACACAGATAAAGTTTAAAATTTAAATTGAAAACAAAAGTTATTAATTTGTAGAAATAGGTTTAAATTTTTTAAAATATAGTTTTGATAAGAAATCTCAGAAAAAGCTGATATTGAAGCCATGGAATGGATCTGTCAGAATTGCCTACCACCTATGTGAAAATATAGGCATTGAACATGCTGGAGCTAATTGCCCCCATTTTGTTAAATTTAAGTCATAATTATTAATTAGTTTTAACTTTTTAACCTATTTTTTTTATTATATTGCTTAAAATTTTGCTCATTAAAGCTTTTGTACTTCAAGAAAGATGTGTGGTCTGTTTATTTAAAAACATTTTCAGTTTGAATTAAATAATATTTATTTATTTCAAAGAAAAAAAAAAAGTTCTTGAAAACATGGTCCTTAATAATTAATACCCTCCATTCCTATAACATATAATCATATAATCATAGTACAGAAGAAAACTAATGTTTGTTTTGTATCTTGAAAATTACTGACAAAGTTATCATTATTCTTTATCTATAATTTAGGAAAAGTAATTCAAACCACAGCATCAGCTAGGAGCCGTTAGAATTGACCACTGTTAGAATAGCAACATCATACCCCCGACCGTTGCAAAGACGCAAGTACATGGATGCAGCAACTAAACACTACCGGAACAAAAGAATTCTTTCTCCTAAGGAAAGCTAATAAAATTGTTGATTTTAATAAACTTTTGGTATAAAAGAGTAATCAATTACTCAATTAGAGGCAACTCAAAAAATTAATTTGTCTATCAAGGTGACAGCAGTTAGTTCCCATACTTTCATAAAGAATTAGGAACAGTAACCAAGTTAATTACATCTTTCATCAAGGTGACAAGAGTTAACTTTCTTGAATCGTATAAATAAAATTATAATTAATGGGCAGCTATCGATGTCGTCTTTAAAAATATGTTTATTTTAATGGTTACTTCCCTTTGACCGTAATTTTGCAAAATCGAGGGAGAAAAAATATCTCTATTTCAGACATTTATTTTACTAGTATTCAGTAAATCAACATTTAATTCTGTTATGCTAATTTTATTTGTTAACGTGTTACTTTTCTCTAAATAATTTTACATTTTTTAATCATTTAAAATACTTTTTAATATACATTTTAATAGAACTTTTATACTTATAAAGTGAATTCTTCTGGGATATCCTGTACATCATTACTTAAATTTTTTAAATTTTTGTTGTAAATTTTATTTTAAAGCATGTTTTATTTTTATGTAAATAATTTATCAAGAAAATATTAAAAATAGCTTTTATTTTTTACATTTATAAACTGATATATTTTTGTACCCGTAACAGATATTTATACCCTATGATGGTTAAATTATTTTTAAAATTTCAAGTTAGTTTATACCTTACTAGTAAGGTCAGTTACTTAATAATAAATGTTTATAATGTAAAATGAGTGTGATCATTACTTTATAATGTACCGGTATGTATTTTATATATTTTTATTAGTAATAAATAAAATGTATCTTTTTTTTCCAGAAATTATTAAACACTAGAGACACATTTACAATCCCCTAACTTGAGAGACAATGAAAGGACAAGATTTTCATTGTCAAAGATGATTGTGACATCCTATTTTCAATATACAAATACTGCAACTAATGGTAGTGCTTATTGATAACTTCATTCAGGACTGCTTATTTTTTAATAAAATGTATACAATTTTGTTTCTGAAATCTTGTGAAATCTGTGATTGAACTTGTATTTGTGATTGGACTTGTATTTGTTTGTTTTAAATCAGGTGTTTTTATCTTGAAATTATTTTAAAAGGAGATTACCACTCCCTAATATATTATCTTTATAGTTTAAATTAGAGTACCAGTATATAAAAGTATAAATAATTGTACTCAATATAACTTTTAAAATCTAATGCAGTGTACTACAAATGAGTGTTCTGTTCATTTTAATACATATATCAGGAATGATTTCCCTAAACTTGGTAAAGAGATGTCAACAAAAATATACCGGGTTTAAAAATTGTCAAGAGCTGGAGAAGATATCTAGAGAATGGAAATGGAAGAAATGGAAAGAAATAGTTAATGACCTATTTTCCACCGGCAGTTGATAAGACCAAGAAAAAGAGTACTGCTAATTCTCTTTTTAACTACCAGTATCTCATAACTTGTCAAATAGCACCTAAAATTCCCATTAAATCAATTTAAAAATTATATTGATTATTTTTTTTATTAATGAACTTTTATTTATGAATGTTCAGGAGAGCTTTACTATACTTGTACAATGTAACAGTAATTTTGAGAAATATAAGCTTTTTATTATGAATCTATCTCATTTGAAGGGTCCTTATTTAAATATTTATTATATCTAAAGTCAAGTTTTTCATTTTTCTACATTCTACCAAAAAAAAAATGTCTATAACATGACTCAAACAATAATATAATAAGATTTTACGTTATCTGTGGAAATTATTAAAAAGTGGACCTAAGGGATCGCCACAGAACAACAATATAATGCCTAACCAAACTGCGCCTATAGTAAGTTTAATAATTTAAAAAGTTGAACTCTTTAATTCATTTAAGGGGGGTTTATTTGCTATGATAGCACTAAAAACAAAAAAGGGGGGTAGGAGAATTAAATTTCTAATTGTTATTTGCAATCAAGGTTACGGAGCTCAGGAGCAATATTTTCTTTGCCTGGAGCTCGAGCTGATAAAATTTCTCATTGATCCAAATGGAAGTACAAAGTAGTCATTAGTGCTACAGTTACAGGGTTATAGTATATATGCTGTACAAATAATAAGCCTATTTAATTTATAAATACCTTTCAATTATATCATGCCCTTCGCCCATTTAGTGTCTAATTTTTCTATTACATCTTTTTCTAAATTAAGTACATAATTATTATTTGGAGGCTGCTGTTGCTTTGATAACTTAGCTTAGTCAATGTAAACACGACCTAGTGACCTAGATTGATGAAATTCTTCTTAGTGTTTGTTCACATGATATGGAGGTTTCATAATCATACAGATATTAAAAAATGTGCAGCCATCAAAATATGATCAAATAGTTATTTTAAAGTTATACAAGGCTTCATAGAAAAAGTGCATCAAATGTATGAACGAAAATTTGATGAGAATGTGATGGTCTGAACTGAGTATCAGGGTATTTCATTCAGCTCATCAGTCTATTAGATTGAACCAACTGGTCAAGGTAATACATTTTATCATTCAGTCTTCATGCCAAGACAGGTTAGGGTAATTTAAAAGTCTATATTATTAGTTTTTGTGGAGCAGCACATTCATACAGCAACAAGGTGACATTTATTTGAATTACAAATGAAAAATATTATAGGTTTAAAACCATTAATGTTAAAGTTTAAGTGATTGAAACAATGAACAGGTTGATTGAAAAGTCTAAAAATTTTAGTTGTGTGTTAGCAGAAATTTATTTTATTAATAATTTGGTAAATTTGTTTACTTGGGTTGAGACATTCAGGTGTCAGCCAAGATTGTGTGTTGTACACTCAGATGAGAGTCAAGATGGTATGGTGTACATTCAGGTGTCAGCCAATATTGTGTAGTGTACATTCAGATGTCAGCCAAGATGGTGTGGTGTACATTCAGGTGTCAGCCAAGATGGTGTGGTGTACATTCAGGTGTCATCCAAGATATGGTGTACATTCAGATTTCAGCCAAGATGGTGTGGTGTACATTCAGGTGTCAGTCACGATGGTGTGGTGTACATCCAGCATTCGGTCAAGATGGTGTTGTGTACATTTCGGTGTCAGCCAAGATGGTGTGGTGAACATTCCGGTGTCAGCCAAGATGGTGTGGTGTACATTGAGGTGTGAGCCAAGGTATAGTGTACATTTAGGTGTCAGCCAAGATATGGTGTATATTCAGCTGCCAGGCAAGATATGGTGTATATTCAGCTGTCAGCCAAGATATGGTGCACAATCAGCTGTCAGCCAAGAATCTGTGATATAGATTTACTAAAAAATCTTGGATTTCACCGTCAAGTCACTTGTGTGGAATGCATTAACCTGGAAGTGAAAAAACAAAATATTAAAAAAATATTATTTACTGTCCCTTTACAATAGTATTTTTATTCATTTATTTCAACTGTTTCATGTACTTCATCTACTTCACTTTAGCTGTAAGACTCATTGAAGATGTTATATGTGTTGGTTATTGTTACGTGTAACAAAGACTGCAATGTCTCCATCAAAGTTATGCATCTGAAAAAAAAACATTATAACAAAAGAAGAATAGTAAATTTAAAGAAAAAAGGTACTCCTATATCATACGTGTCAAACTTAAGGCCAGTGGGCCACATCAGGCCCAGTGTACAATTATATCAGGCCTGAGAGAGAATTTTAGGCTCAAATATTTTTAATGGCCCTGCGATATGAAGTGCAAATCATATTCCCTAATAATCTGCCGTGTCCAGCGATAGGCTACCTGAGAGCGTTCTCGCTTTTTCTATCAAAATAAGCGACAATAAAAGTTGTGTAGTGAGTGGATGTTCGTTGTTACAGTAGCCTAGCAACATTCAGTTGCTCATTTTGGATAGGCGCATCAGAAATGAAAGTAAGGTAGAGCCC
>CAXITT010000245.1:824908-870920 GCA_964033795.1 Lymnaea stagnalis
GCGCCCACTTCGTACGCCAGGGCTGTTGGGACAATGGGACATCCGTCTATGGAGCGCCCACTTCGTACGCCAGGGATGTTGGGACAATGGGACATCCGTCTATGGAGCGCCCACTTCGTACGCCAGGGATGTTGGGACAATGGGACATCCATTTATAACATACTTGGTAGGCAAAATGAAATGTACAAAATATTCATAACCCCCCCTCCCCACCTTGTCAACGTAAAGCTATCCAACTATTACGTCCACGCTGAGGATGCGTATGGCAGCTTTGATGGGAAAGTGGGGTGGTGGGGGGGGGGGGCAGACTGCACCTACATTTATGCATGAATTCTTCAATGATTATCCTGACAGTCTCTTATGGAGCCAACTGTCACCTGAAAATCTGTGAAGGCCATGAATTCCAATTAGGCCCATTATTAATTATTAGTATTAAGGCTATAAAACATCACCACAGTGTTTCGCAGTTATCGTTTACTAATGCTTTGTGTTTTCATCAAGAAATCACTGTAGCAGTAATATGGTGACAACACGTCTTTCCGTGCTGTGACGTCATTGTTTCCAACCATCCCCCACCCTCATTACGGTGAAAAAACTGTGCCGTCGCCTACCCATAAGGCGCTTGACCGTTAACACGCTTTAGTCCAGTGGTGGGCAAACTCATTAGTAAAAAAAACCCCACCAACAGGGCAATTAAAATTTGTTTGAGAGCCAAATTGTTTTTCAAGAACCTGCCAAGAACCATGTTTTTGGGAGTCAAAACCGTTTGTGGCTGGCTGACCGAGCAGCACTCAGGTCACTCAAGAGCCGCATGCGGCTCGCGAGTCGCGCTTTCCAGATCACTGTTATAGTCTAACTACTGCAAGCTGTATAAAAAATTTAATAAAAAAAAAGGGGTGGGGGGGTAGTAGTAGTAGTGATCAGTGATTATTTCAGAAACCCCCCCCCCCCCAATGCACTTCAGATTTTTCGGGGAGGGGGGGGCAGTGCCAGCATTGACAGTTATTTATTGTTGGACATATTTTTGCTCAGTGTGGTGGGCGGGGGGGGGGGGGGGGGGGGGGGGGTGCTCACTTGGCTTAGCCCGGGAGAGCGGCAGTGCCCCCCCCCCCCGAGATTTAGCTGAAAGAAACCCTGGTAGTGAAACCAAACTGTTGTATTAAAATCGTAGAAGGCGTAGAGCTGATTTGCGAGTTATACAAGTATTTTGTAAATGTCGCTGACTGGATCTTATAAAATACCGGTATGCCAAAATCCAACGCTCCACTGCAGAAGAGTTGGATCATCTATTTTATTTTAAAAACCATCTCTATTTTTACAATCGCCGCGGTTCTGAGGAACAAAATAATTCTGTACCAAAACTACGTCACACGCTTGGTAGCAGTTAAAGGCGATGGTGAGTGAAGTTGTCGCTAGGGCGACTAGTCCAAACATTACTGTTGACGCATCCAGCTGGTTCCCTGTGACTGTGACACACAAAGCAGCAATACGACAATCACCGTCCATTCCATCAATACGATGCGTCGCGGTTATTTATTTATATCCTTTGACACTCCCACCAATCCCCTTCCCATGCGTGTCTCGTATGCCACAATTTCCGTCATCAACAACCCCACCTCCCCAGTCCCCATGAGTGTTTCCGAAATATAATCTAATAAGAATGGTCCCAACTTTAAAAAAAAAAATAAAAATAATACAACCAATCGTTTTTCTCGTTCATATTCACTGCCAGATCTTCATTAGAGAGGGCTAAAACGTCCAAACCCGAAAATTTATTAATTTTTTTTAAATCGGGGAAAATTTTTTTCCACCGGGTCTCTGAAAATCGTAGTTTTGGAAGGTCTTGGCGTACAATCGTAAAAGACATCTAAAAATCGTACATTGCACGCCAAAATCGTAAGAGTAAACAGGTCTGAGGAAACTTACTCACCTACTTGGGCCTAGAGTAGCCATAGCAACAGTAGAAAAAAAAAAGCGAAGAAAATCATTAAAATAGTGCTCCAAATGATAACAAATAAACCTTGGTTTTGCTTATTAACAATGAACTCTTCTTTGTAAAAGTCTTATTTTAAAAATAGCTCTTAAAAAGTTTAACCGAGAAATAGCAAACAAACAAACATGAAATTGAAACAACGCACAGCGCGTTGGTCCATGCTTTTGAGAACGGCGGATGAACGCGGTGTGCGTTGTTCCGCATCGAAAGAGTTAAAAAGCCTTAATGCAGAGTAGAAGCAACAGAAGGTAGAAGAATTGAAGAGGAATGTTTTCATATACTGAAGCCGCTGTGAAAGCAAGTTTTATTGTGGCAAAGGAGCTTGCAAAATCAGGCCAACCATTTACAGAAGGAGAGCTTATGAAGTGCTGCATGGTGAAAGTGTGTCACGTCTTGTGTTCAGACTAAAAGCATATTTTGCAAATGTAAGCCTTAGCAGAAATACCGTTTCTGATCGGGCTTGTGAGATGGCCACTGATGTGAACACACAGCTGATCGAAAAAGACAAAGACTTTGTTGCATTCTCACTTACTGTCAATGGAAGTAATGACATGACTGACACTGCACAGCTCGCTATCTTCATCCATGGAGTGGACTCCAGTTTCAATGTTACAGAAGAAATATTGGACATGGAATGCATGAGAAATGACAGGAAAAGAAATGTTTGACAACAAATGTCAAAGTTTAACCGACATGAACCTGCCTAGGGACAAAACTTGTTGGACTTACAACAGATGGAGGGAGCACTGGTGATGTGCAGCGAAAAAAGTGGACTAGTTAGTTAGAAGGATGTGGTTAAAAATGCAGGATAAATTTACTGGTAGATTGATAGCATATCACTGCATCATACACCAATGCTGGCTGTGTGGTAAAGTCCTCAACTTGCAAGGTGTAATGAGCACTGTTACACAAACCGTCAACTTTATCAGAGCCTAAAGTTTAAATCACAGGTAATTTCAATATTTTTTTGCTGGAAATAGACTCAAGAGTATGGCGACATGCCTTATCATATAGAGGTGCGGTGGCTAAGTCTGATAAAGTTCTTAGTAGATTTTTCCGGCTGATTGATGAAATCTCTCAATTCATGAGCAGCATTGGGAAAGACTCAACAGTTTTTGGGTTAAAAATAAAAAGTGGAAATGCAAGTTGGTATTTCTGTCTGACATAACCACTCATCTCAGCGACTTGAACCTGCAGCTCCAGGGACGGGACCACTTGATCACTGATATGCATGATGCATGATGCAGTGAAGGCATTTCAAGTTAAGCTGTGATTATGGGAGACACACATGCAAATTGTCTCACTTTTCTTGTTGCCAAGCAATGTTGAACCAAGTCAAGCTATAGTGTTTCCCAATGCACACTTAGCTGAAAAACTGACTTTGCGCGGAGTTCGCATGGCACTTTAGTGACTTTGAAGCACAGAAAAGTCATTTCAAGCTGTTTCTAACCTATTTGTCATAGATATGGAAACTGCACCTGCAAATTTGTAGATGGAGCTGATAGACCTGCAGTGTAATGGGACGGAAGTTTAGAAGGCTTCCAATTGTTGCATTGTATAATAAGTTAATAACTTGTTTGTTTACACCGAAATAGTACATTTTTTTAAAGATAGAAAAGTCTTTGGTTGATTTTTTAATAAAAAATTTGGCTGTGTTCATGCCATGTCATCCATCCATCCTTGTGGCGCTATGGCCCATGTAGGGCTTTGGCCTGCCTCACTACTTCTTTCCGCTCAGACTTAACTAAGCTTTGGCCTGCCTCACTACTTCTTTCCGTTCAGACTTAAATAATGCTTTTCTTTTCCATGCTTGGATTCCCAGCTGCTGTAGGTCTTTTTCCACATCATCCACCCATTTAAGCCTTGGTCCGCATTTGAGTCGTTTTCCTCTGGGGGTTTGGTAATGTACCCGTTTCACTCTTCTGTCATTTGGCATTCTCTATAAGTATCCTGCCCAGCGTAGCCTGCCCTTTTTTATTTCTGCTACTAGCGTGGGATCCTGATATAGACTGTACAATTTCTGGTTGGTACGTATTCTCCGTCCATATTCATCCTTTGTCATATATTTCCCGGATAAATTTTCTCTCCCATGTGTTTAATAGGTTTTCTGCTGTTTTTGTTAGGGTCCTAGTCATGCCCTGTCAGCTTATTATTAATGGTGATACCTAGATAGTTTTAAGTCTACTTCCTCAATACTGTGATTATTTATTGTGAGATCTGTAATTGGGTGATTCCCCCTTTGGAAATGGACAACCATTTCTTTAAGTTTTGAGACACTTAATTGAAGAAAATTTTCATTGCACCAACTGATAAAGCTAGTAAGTTGTGGTATATGCTTTCCCCTTCAGATATTAAGCAATGATAGTATCATCAGCAAATTTAATTATTGGAATGCTTGGTCTCTGGGTATTATTGGTATATATTGTATAGAGGACAGGGGAGAGAACGCAACCTTGTGGTACCCTGGTACATATTTCTCTAGTTAATGATATTTGGTCATTCAACTTGAAATATTGTGGGCAATTTGTTAAAAAGTTCACCTCACTTAAAAATTTGAATTTAAACCTAACGAATAAAGCTTTTTAATCATAAGGTGTGGTTGGATAGTGTTAAATGCTGATGAGAAGTCAAAGAAAAGCACCCTAGCATATTTTTTAGGGCTGTCTAGGTGATGGTAAAGTCTTTCCAATACAGTAAAACCTCCTTTTTTGCAAAACTCTCTAAACGACTTCTTCCAACATACAACCGAAAAAAAATTCACCGATGCTTTGTAATATATAAACGCCCTCTCTTAAATGACTCCCTCTAAAACACGACATGCGACCTTCAAATAATTCAATTTTACGACCTAGCACCTGAAAAGTTCAGATTCCAAACCAATGTTATATTTGTACTCTTGAAGAAAACATTTTCGTTTACAACTTTTAACAGCAGACGATGCACTAAAGCAGTTAGGAAGAAGTGAAGGGGAAATAACTCTGCACCGTTAATTTATCTTTTGATATACTCCAGTTATGGCCTGAGCAGGGGCCTTTCAGACCTTGCCGACAGTATGTCTGGTGTTCAAAGAGACATACTAAAAGAACATGCACGGGTGGGGGGATCATGCAAACAAACAGATATAACAGCTTTCTTTCAATAAAAAAAACTATTCAATGATTGAATAAAAATAATTACAACAATATTAATGCACTTATCTTATACATAAATAGTTATAACTCTAAGCATGCACTCAGCACTTACATATGTTTTTAAAAAACTACCAAACCAGCATTGATTTTTATTTTGGAATTAATGAGGAACAGGAAGATAATGACTGTATTGGTTGTGAGACAATATGAGTTTATATTGGTTGTGAGAAAATATGAGTTTATATTGGTTCTGAGACAATATGAGTTTATAATGGTTGTGAGACAATATGAGTTTATATTGGTTGTGAGACAGAGTTTAGAGACAATATGAGTTTATATTGGTTGTGAGACAATATGAGTTTATAATGGTTGTGAGACAATATGAGTTTATATTGGTTGTGAGAAAATATGAGTTTATATTGGTTGTGAGACAGAGTTTAATCTATATTTATGAATGTAAGATGGTGCCTATACTTTATGGTATGTGTATTTTTTACTTGTTAACTTAATTTTTTAAATGTCATTTTTCGAAAATGTCCTACCTCTTTTTTAAGACCCCTCCAATTAACGCCCTCGTTTTAATGGCAATTTAAGAGTTGTAAAACTGAGGTTTTACTGTAATAAAACTTTTTACTATAGTTGTAGTTTTGTTGTTTTTTTTTTGTTCGATTGAAGGCAACATTTTTAATAAACCTACTTCAATAGGTGATCCTTGTCATGGTAAAGTTTTAAGTCCAGTTCTCACATCTTCATGTGAAGTTTTCAATGTCCATCTTGGTCATCTGCATGTGAAGTTTTCAATGTCTAGTTCTGACATCTTCATGTGAAATTTTTAAAGTCCAGTTTGGTCATCTCCATGGCTTTCATTAATACATTCAACTAACCAAATTTGAGGAGACTCATCTGGAGGAATACAATTTTAAACATAATTTACACTTCTAATCTAAACTTAATATTTTAACCATATTTCTTGTCTAATTTAATATTCTAACTCTACTTCCAATCTATATTTAATATTCTAATCACACTTCTAGTATATACTTATTATTCAAGTTCATTAAGTAAACATTCTGTTTTAAACATGACACGACAGATACTTAAGATGAGCTAAATCAGGGTGAATTCTTTCCCTCAAAGTTAACACTGAAAGTTATGCACTTCTTTGATCCCCAGTCTGTTACAATTTAAAAGAGTGCTCCTCTGGCATTAACAAAATCAAACAATCACTCTTAATTAAAGTTCATATTGTCACTAAAGGAGTGAAGTTCTGTGGTATATGTTGACTGATTATTGCACTTGAGACATACATTTGATGTGTTTCAATTGCACTTGAGACATACTTTTGATGTGTTTGAAATTGCTCTGGTTTAAAAATTTTGTCATAGAAAGAATATTTGCTGGATAAATGCTAAAAATGAATAGATAAAATGTATTCAAAACACATTATTTGGATAAAGAAAAGAATCTTATCTTACCTTATCTTACCTTATCTTATCTTATCTTATCTTATAGTGTTGAAATGTAGCAAAAAAAGGTGCAATGGTAAAACATCATGGGTAACTTTTATGGTCCTGAGCAGAGCTATTCAAATGGGATTCTGATGGTAAACTCCTTCACTTTGAGTGTCACTCATTGAAGAATGTGCTCTCTTCTCTAATCTGTATAACAAATTAATTCTGACTTTGTCACACAAACACACTCATACATTTTTACACTGGCTACCTATTTTAATACATTTGAGATTAAAACTAAATATTGTGAATTTTCATTAACTATAAAACTAAAAATTGTGAATGTTAACAAAATTGTATTATTTTTAAAATATCTACCTTATGATAATTATAGTTTATAACATCCTACATTTGTAAATAAATTGTAATTTAATGTAATGCTTATTGGTAAGCCCTTGACCAATAGCCAGATCCCACTGTGTGGCTCATCTAGGTCTAGATGCTTTAGCCTTATAAAATCTTTGTCATCCCCCCCCCGCCCCCCCAAAAAAAAACAGTTACCAATTATATTATCATTTAATTCACAGCTTATATAATACTCATGCACCAGACTTGTTTCCCCAGGAACCCAAAAAATAGTACAATTCCATCTCAAAATAGTACAGTACTGTCTCATAATAGTACAAACTTGAACAAATTAGTACACTTGGTAGCAATAAAAGGGGCACATTCTTTAACTGAGTACACATTTTATAAATATTTAAATACCTTGTGTATTGATGACGCTTGCTGAACTTTTCAGCTGCTGGAGTTCTTTTGCACTGAAAGTTTCATCCAAGTCCAGGCAGCTTCCTGATTTTCTCTTGAGGACTAACAAGGCCTCTGTTGTTTTTGGACCATTGTTGTTCCCTGGTCTGTGCATCTTTTCTCTCGCACACAGCCCTGGAGTGAGATATGGTGAGGATCTCTTTCACTACAGGTGCAAGATTCTTAAGGGCTGGGTGCTTTTGGCAAATTGTTTGCCAAATCCTGTCAACTCTTACCCCATCCTCAACCCAATCCTCAATGTTCCTCTGCTGATGCCTAGCAAACTCTTCATAGATGGTGTCAACATCAGTCCCTCTGGGGATCAGAATGGGGAATCTGTTAAGGAAGTATTCTAGCTGGTGTTGTTTAACCTCTATTCTCCTTTTTGGATCAACTACAGAAGCATTGTTAAGTACAGGATCCGTTAGGGAAGTTTTTTTTAGAAGGTAGTCAAGCACCATCTCAAAATATTTTCCAACAGAAACATAGAACTAGAACTCCACAACCCCCTTGTCTCTGGGGCTGTACTTTTCTTTGTTTTGCAGCATGGTCTTTGTCTGAGATCCAACAATTAGGTCAGCATCATCTTTCTGACTGCTTCTTAGCTTGCATTGGAACTGAAAGACAAAAAAATTATAAACGAGTACTGTAGGAATTATGATAAACCATTTAGATGATAATCTAAAACAAAAGAAATGTATTAAATTTGTCCACTAACTACAACATAAATGCATACATTAACATAATCAATCTACACAAGCTCACCTGGTCAATACCATTAACTGCTGTTGGCAAGAGAAATCTGCTGTACAAGTCACCAATAAGGCTGCAGGGATCTCCTTCAGCATGATGATCATGGCTTCTTCTGCCTGCAGTTGAACAAGTTCCTGTAAAAATAACCATGTGTCATTAAAATACTATTAAGTACAACAGTATGGTAAGGTAAATAATACAAAATTACTAATGTCCACTACAGACAACTTTGCACAAAATAAAATGAATTGTACGAAAATATTGCTGGTCTAATGAAATGTGAGTAAAATTATGCAGCTTCAAGACTTATGAAATATAAAAATTCATCTCACCTAATCATAAACTTTCAGTGTGTAAGACAAGAAATAGCAGTTAAGTTGATTTGTTAGTGACCGCAAAAAGTCATAAATGGCATCAACCTGCTTCACAGAGTAAGTTGTGCAATGTCCTTCCAACACAGCAGTTGTCTGCCCATCATGTGGTTTCTTATTTGGTTTGGAATTTGTATATTTTTCTTCATAAAAAAAGTGCATAAAGTGGTCCCAGTTTTCAAACAATCTTTTTAGGCATCTTGCAATACTAAGCCATCTGGTGCAGACATGCTTGATACTTTTCATCTGTTCTGCACCATACAGGACTTGCAGGTTCTTCAATTCACTCTGTCTCTTCACACTTTTCTTGAAGAAGTAACAAACGTCAACCAGGACCTCCTCAACTTGGGGGAGACTGGAAGCCCCCTTTTTAGCTGCAAGATGCACCAGATGGAGGCAGCGTCATGCCAGATAAATGTCTTGCTCTCCTTTAGTAAAACTGTATACTCCATTGTATTGGCCAGTCATCACATTGGCATTGTCACAGCCAAATGCAATGCAGTTTACCCATGAATTGCCCTGTGAATTCAATTCATCTGCCATGATCTTAAATATATTCTGTCCTGTGGCCGAGGACGCTTTGTACACCGGCAAAGCTAGGAGATGATAATTTACAAGGCCAACCTATCCTTCAATGATGACCTCTGGAGAGTACTGCTTTTAGTCAGAGTCTTTACTACCATCAGTAGCAATACTGAATGTCAAGCTCGGCATCCTAATGGCTAAATTCTTCATAGTCATTGCAGACATTTCTAAAAATCATAGCTGTTGCTATATCTCTGCCAAATTTTATATCTGATATGAATAAAAGAAAATAATAAAGATATTAATGAACATATCTGGTATGACAATAAAATAATTATTTCTATGGCACAAATCATCTTTAAAGCTGCACTCAGAAATGTGCTCTTTTTTATTTTATTAAAACATATCTTCTATGCAAGCTACTTGATTTTGAATTTAATATTTGACAAAAAGATGTCAAGGATGTACTTTTACTCAGTGCCTATTTAAATGACTTACAGGCTTTGATTTCAAAATGTTTTTAGGCAATCGTTTTGACTCTTTTAACACTCAATAACTACAAGTCGTTGAGGATATATATTGTTTATGGGATAGAGCTGTTTAGTGGGTTCTAAAAATATATTTCAATATTTCAAATGCGACTAACTAGATATTAAAAAATATGTCCAAATCCAACTTCCAAGTGCAGACTAGTTGGATAATTTATTTTATTTTAAAAATCTTCTCTAGTTTTCTCCGTTTTCACAAATACTGCTTTAGTGAATTATGTGCCAGCCTTCTAGCACGCCTAAATTAGGAAAAGTAAAGTACTGTAAAGAGTAAAGTAAAAGTTAAAAGTAAAGTAAAGCAACAATATAAAAACATGTGCCATGTGGTAAGAATCCCTGACTTATTTATTATTACTATGCACTTTGATAAAATTTCAAAACATTTTTAAAAATATAAAAATACTACAGCTGCATAGAGCCTGGAGAATAGATTACAAAAACACCAAGATCAATTTTCTAGCTCAAGTGGTTCAAAAGTTATGAATTTTTTAGTAGCAGACCTGTTTACCCTCAAACCCCTAAAATCGTACAATCTGGTCTCAAAATCGTACAATACAATATCTCAATAGTAAATAAATAAAACTACAGTAACGCAATAAAGTCTAATTATGTAACCCCCCCCCTTTCCACCCAGAAGTTTTTACGCCCCCCCCCCCTCTTTTCCCTCAATAACAATAATAAAAAATTAGCAAAGTCCATTACATATTATGTTACAGTAAACAAAATGTGACACGTGTTTTCACCACTGGTGATTCGTCCAGCCCAGTGGTTCACATAATATATGCTACATCGGACTACATCGCCCTGGGTGTTCGCTGCCCTAGGGCAGGACCATAAGAATATAACGAAGAGCAACCGCGTGAAAATCGTCTATAGAAAGGAAGTTAAACAGTCAATTCAACTACAAAAAAACATTTACACAAAGATTTAGGGCGCAATAAATTGTCCTTTTAAATGGGGGGTGAAATTTTTCTAAATGGGCTGCTGCGGCTTCCTCACAGGGGCGTTGCGAAATATTTTTAAAATTTCATAATTTTATTTTCACTCTTAATCCAATGTGACATCTTTCGTTCCAGTTACCCAGTTGAGTATCTACTGTTTGTAGCTACAGATGGTGCTCAGTGACCTACATAGGTGTTATATTTATTTTTATCTTACCCTTTGTTTTATTTTGGTATTCGCTATGTCCAAGTGCACTTGTTAGAATGTCACACAAGGCGTCTGGTGAAAACCTAATATTACACAGGCGCCGGAAAACAAATATCTTAGAACCACTGGCATAGCCCAACGAAATATATGTCATGCACGTGTTGAACATTCGGTAGACTTAACACCGTACTTTAATTCTTCTACTATTGAGTATAGCTAGCCAGTTGATTTGTGAAAATACCCCTTGACAACATCACGACTATAATTCCTACTACACATTGGCTGGTATTTTACACCATTCGAGATATAAATGTTATTTTTGGACTTTCAGAGTTTCGGGATGAACGTTGTAGAATATTTTTAAATAATGCACATACTTTATGCCGAGGACACCCTCCCCCCCCCCCACGCACACACACACCCGAACTGTCATTACGAAAATTTGGCGGTGTTGAGTATATAAATTGAAATACTTAGACCGGCTCCATGCACACAATCTCTTAAATCAACACCACTCCTTTTATCTCTGATTGATTGCTAATGAAAAGTCCAACTGTGCTGTTGGCATCTGATGGACCCTTATTTGAAGAACGCAACTCAGTAAATTTTGTCTGATATTCAAGATAGGATATACTTTCTTTTGCTGAATCTAATGTTAAGTTGAAGTTCCTTCTTCATCATCGGTTTCATTTTTCATTTTGTCGATGCCATATCGTAATGTATTGTGCATGCTGAACTACGGTAACGAAAACAAAAAGGATCACCGGTAACATTAAAATACCGCAATGTGCACATCCGTCTATGTAGCCCACTTCATACGCCAGGGCTGTTTGGACAATGGGACATCCATATATAACATACTTGGTAGGCAAAATGAAATGTAAAAAATATTCATAACCCCCATCCCCACCTTGTCAACGTAAAGCTATCCAACTGCTACGTACACGCTGAGGATGCGTATGGCAGCTTTGATGGGAAAGTGGGGGGGGGGAGGGGAGCTTTTGTGGGAAGGGGGGGGGGGGGGGGGGCAGAATGCACCTACATTTATGCATGATTTCTTCAGTGATTATCCTGACAGTCTCTTATGGAGCCAACTGTCACCTGAAAATCTGTGAAGGCCATGAATTCCAATTAGGCCCATTATTAATTATTATTATTAAGGCTATAAAACATCACCACAATGTTTCGCAGTTATCGTATACTAATGCTTTGTGTTTTCATAAAGAAATCACTGTAGCAGTAATATGGTGACAACACGTCTTACCGTGCTGTGATGTAATTGTTTCCAACCATCCCCCACCCTCATTACGGGGAAAAAACTGTGCCCTCGCCTACCCAAAAGGCGCTTGATTTGTTCCGTTAACATGCTTTAGTCCAGTGGTGGGCAAACTCATTAGTCAAAAGAGCAACAAAAAAACCCAAAAAACACCAGCAGGGCAATTAAAATTTGTTTGAGAGCCAAATTCTTTTTCAAGAACCTGCTAAGAACCATGTTTTTGGGAGTCAAAACCGTTTGTGGCCGGCTGACCGAGCAGCACTCAGATCGCTAAAGAGCTGTATGTGGCTCGCGAGTCGCGCTTTGCCGACCACTGTTATAGTCTAACTAGTGCAAGCTGTGTAAATAAAAATTTAAAAAGGGGGGTGGGGGGGGGGGTGGGGGGGGGATGGTGGTAGTAGGGATCAGGGATTATTTCAGAAATTCCCACCCCCCCCCCCCAGGGGGGGGGGGGGGCAGTGCCAGCATTGACAGTTATTTATTGTTGGACATATTTTTGCTCCGGGGGGTGGGTGCACTTGGCTTAACCCGGGAGAGCGGCAGTGCCCCCCCCCCCCTCCCCCAAGAAATAGCTGAAAGAAACCCTGGTAGTGAAACCAAACTGTTGTATTAAAATCGTTGAAGGCGTAGAGCTGATTTGCGAGTTATAAAAGTATTTTGTAAATGTCGCTGACTGGATCTTATAAAATACCGGTATGCCAAAATCCAACGCTCCACTGCAGAACAGTTGGATAATCTATTTTATTTTAAAAACCATCTCTATTTTTACAATCGCTGCGGTTCTGAGGAACAAAATAATTATGTAACAGAACTACGTCACACGCTTGGTACCAGTCAAAGGCGATGGTGAGTGAAGTTGTGGCTAGGGCGACAAGTCAAGTCTAAATATTACTTTTGACGCAGCTAGCTAGTTCCCTGTGACTGTGACACACAAAGCAGCAATACGACAATCACCATCAATTCCATCAATACGATGCATCGCGGTTATTTATTTATATCCTTTGACACTCCCACCAATCACCTACCAAGGCATGTCTCGTATACCACAATTTCCGTCATCAACAACCCCACTTCCCCTCTCCCCATGAGTGCTTTCCAAATATAATAAGGATGGTCCCAACTTTAAAAAAAATAAAAATACAACCAATCGTTTTTCTCGTTCATATTAACTGCCAGATCTTCATTAGAGAGGGCTAAAACGTCCAAACCTGAAAATTTATTAATTTTTTTTAAATCGGGGAAAATTTTTTTCCACCGGGTCTCTGAAAATCATGGTTTTGGGGGGTCTTGGCGTACAATCGTAAAAGACATCTAAAAATCGTACATTGTATGCCAAAATCGTAAGAGTAAACAGGTCTGTAGTAGGGACCTAACAAACCACTTTTTTACTATGGGGTTTTCCTCCACATTTGTGACCCTCATTTTGCCTTTTTTAAACGCCTATAACTTTAATATAAAATGAGACAAAAATATAATATTTACAGGGCACATAGTTTAATATGAGTACATCTAAATAAAGCCATAAAATATAAGTTAGATTTTGTTAATATTCCGTAAAAATTAAAAAGAAAATCTTTACTATTTTCCTATTAAAAATATATAAAATATGCTGACTCGTCACTTATTTGTAATACCGGTACCGGTAATTTATTAAATATGTTAAATATTTTTTTTAAAATTTCCCAAAACTTATAATAATAACAATATTCTTTAGATATTAATTTCAAATCTTCTGTGGAATTGTTTAACATTTATAAGAATAAACAAATAATAAAGGGATTATTTGTTTCATTTAGTTAAAATTGATGATTACACTTTTTATTTTACCATTTTCTACATATGTATATTATATATTATTCCTATCTGAGTATGACAAACAATCAGTATGTCATTTATTTTAAGTTTGTCATCTTGTTTTACAAATCAAAATGTATTGTTAGAATCAACTTTGACTTTAGAGGTGAATAGAAAATAAAATAAGTTATAGTCATTTGTTTGAGGTAAGTACAAGCTTTTATGATTGTTCTTTAGTAATATCTAAAGTAATTCTTGGATTATTGTGCCAGAAAGTGTGTTTTTTTCTTTGAGAAACTGAGGATTATATAATAATTCTCTTGTGGAATATTGTGATTAAATATAGGATACTTCAATACCAAAGGTAAGTGAATATTTTAAATTTTTTTACTTAGTTTATGCCTTAAGTAAGAATCACAATATTCATTAAAATTTTATTACATATCCTAAAATATCATTAAATATAATTTATTATAATAGTACAAAGTAGTTGGGTTGGGACTTGGCCTTAACCCTGATATAGTATACTTTGTAATATACTATATGTATAAATAGCCTATAGCCTATGTTCATTATATATATAAATAAATATTTATTTATAAATATATAAACTAAAACAAATGATTATTATATTAGTTGTAATAAAAGCTATTTATCCCACTCCTTAAATCATTTATAATAGTATAATTACTATTATAATTCTTTTACTAAGCCTATCTAAGTTAAAGACAAGAGCTTATCAATCCCATGTCAGTGTCACCCAGGTCCATGGGAACCAACCCAAAAATTAAAATCACCGTTATTCAATAAGCCAATAATAATTATTTATGTTATAAAACACTTTTTATTTATATAAAATGATTTATTATTAGTTACATTTCCCATTTACACTCTGGATAGCCAACTTAATGAATTATTAATTACCCCACGGCTGCTATCGATAATTGGAAATAAACAGACAAGCACGGTGGCCATGATGACAAATTACATAGCCTAAGCCTTAAAAAATGACATCTTGGACATTTGTTTTTGAAGCCCACCCATGGTCTACACTCATGAATTTTGGATATGTTGTAAAAGAACCTATAAATTATAAGAGCTGATTTTTTTTATTATTGAGCGCATTTTTACAAAAAAGTTATTATTGAGTGAAGTTGACTTCAATTTTCAAAGCTTTAAGCTTGACCAAAAAAATCAAACGAACTCTAAATATAACAGGTAAGATGTCGGCTTTAATTAATTGGCTGTAGTAAAATTATATTATCATGCTAAAAATTGATTATAAAACGCGAAACAACGATACCCTCAGTAAATTAAAAAGTAGAGGTCGCCATTATGAAAACGAAAATACGATACCCGTTTTTTTGGGTATTTCCGGTTGATACCGAGGTCCCTAATTACTACCCTTTTTTTATTAGCGTTATATTATCATGCCTTACTTAAGTCTTTTCATTCCTCTTATATAGAGAGCGTACAACTATATACGTTGGTTATTTTCGCTAATAAAATATTGTCTTTTTTATTTTTTAAGTGTTCTATACCTATTTTATCATACATTTGGAAGAAAAATATATAAAAATATAACATTTAAAGATTTTAAATAATAATTGATGTTTTTTAGCGATTGCGAGGTTCATGTGACATGCCGAAGCGTTATCGCCATTATGGGAAAATTTGGGCAAGACGCTAGTCGACTCGGCCGCCCAAAATTTTAAATAATGAATACTACGGACGAAAATATTGATCAAATTTTATCTGAAACATCTGGGCAAGATAGTTGGGAACCTGAATCTAGTGACTTTGATTCAGATTTTGATGAGAATCTGCCTTAATAGCCCATTATAGTCACTAAAACTTGAAGGTTAGTAATGGAGTGATTCGTCATTCTATATTTTTTATAGATTTTTTACTTTTATTTTTATTTTATTGGTTTAAATTGTATTTTTAATCATAATTGAAGTATTTACTACCCATTTTAAAATGAATCTACGCAGATAAAATTATTGTATAATTTGCGAATATTTTATTACATAAATAATTTTAGAAGACGTTATGCTTAGAAACTGTTGCTAGGGAATGTAAACAATGCAGTCAGCACTAATTATTATGATATATTTTATCCTAAAGACATGAAATTTGACATTGATGTGTGTTATAAAAAATTAATTATCTGACACTAATTTTTTTTGTCATAATGATTTTTAGACAGTATTTGAAGTATTAAAAACTGGAAATTTAAGTAAGTATATATTTTATATTCATTGCATCCCTAATAGTTGCATCATATAGGTCTATAATATTAGTTCTTCTTTTACATTCACAGGCTAGGCTTGTATGAGGTTCGAGATGATGACCCACTGGTTCCCACTCCTAAGTTTCCCCCAGCCAGAAAGACAGGCTGACATGTGTGGGAAGAAATGTCATCATAACATGGATACAATCTGCATCCTAAAGTCTAAGGATTTTCAAGATATGTTTCACACTGAATTTGGTTGAAACATTTGTAAAATACACCTATTCAACTACCATGGGACCTTCTAAACCATCCATCAACTGTGGTTTGTTGATATCTTAACAACATATCACTTTTACACATTTCTAGGACTACTAATGTGCATGTCAACTGTACAAGTTCTCAGTGTACAAAAATACTCGTCAACCACAACAATGTTTCACTATTACCATGAATTGTGGGCTCATGCTGTATTCCCCAAAACAGATTTATTCAAATAAGACATTCTTCAAAGTTGATAATATTGAAACAGAAAATGAGGACAAACTGTGCAAAGTGAACTTGTCAGACTTTATCAGAAGTAAATAAAAATAAAAACCAAAGCAATGTGATATGATGTGATGGATAATAATTTATACTATGTTCAGTGGAGAGAAAATTAGACAAGCCTCACTTATTTCAAATAATATGAAAGCAAATGGATTTTCTTTTGTGAACAAAACCAAAACTGAAGGTGTCTTTCTAGGCAATTATTGGGGAGAAAAACCAAATATTGCCAAATCAGATTTTGAAATCATACAATTCATTCCTGTGACCTGTGTGGTGTTGACCAGTTGATAAATGAATATATCATTCTAAGTAAAGAGAACAGCACTGGACTAATCCCCTTTTCCATTTTGTTGATAATGCCAGCTATAATCTCTTCAGGATTGTTCAAAAGAAAACTATTATATAGATGAACTGAAGGTACCTGACATTTTATTCTCAATTGACTTCAACGAGGAAATTATTTTAGCATTTGATGATTTACTGAAAGTGATGCAGTTCCAAGTGCTGCAAATGTAAATTACACCAAATACAATCTAAATGCAATAATTCCTGATTGCATAGATTTTAAAAGCAATTGTCAGTGTGCTAGTGCAATCAATTAGGAATGCTAAGACAATAAAATTATAAATCAAATATAGCGCATGGTAAATTTATCTTTGTTAAAAAACAAGAAACTTTCTGACTAACAGTACCATGAAGTTTAAAATCTCTATTATTTGTTAAAATCTTGAAGTAATTTTTAAAAGGTAAAATAATAATAACCTGTAATTTTTGTGAATACTTGGTGGGGGCGGTGATTTTTATTTTTTAAAAATTATTTCCCCTTTTTGACACATTTTACAAAATAATGTATATTTTGGTCAAATTCTCATGAAATGTTCTAAATCATGAATATGATATAGGAAAATGAATTTGCTTTCTAAATAAACAGATTTTATTAAATAAGTTTATTTGGTTTGTTTTTTTCCTTCTTTGCATGTGATCACCAATTTTTTTTTTACACATTTTCATTTTTTTTTAAAATTGCATTTTTTTTTCACAACTTCTCAGTATTGACACTATGTGTTTGAAAACAAATATTTTTAGAAACCTCATTCATTTCCCCACAATAATATATATAACATCATGAATTTTAGACAAGGATTCTAAAAGTTATTGACTCTTTTTTAAGGTCACTAGAAATCTCATGAAAAACATGCAAAATTCTAGGAATGTAAGTAAGGCAAGGAGTTAAATTAAGGCAATGAAATTTAAGCGCGAATAATTATTTCTAGTGATATAAAATTAAAACTTCCTCTTTACCTGATGGAACTAAAGGCTTAAAATTGCGTCTTTTTGTTCGAATACAATAACCATTTAACAAAATAGTACAAGATTTTTTTTTTTAAATGTACATTTCATTATTTTTTTGTCATTTACGACGCCATTGTGGGACAACAAGGGGAACTCTTCTGTCTTCAAAGATACGTTATAAAAGTTGCCCAATAGGATATATTAAGATTTAAATATTTTTTATTTTTATTTTATAAATCTATCTACTTTGTCTGATATTTCTTTCTAGCCCACTGGATCCATGCACATCCATGTAAAGGTGGTACTCGCAAAGGACCTCAATATCAGGGGGTGCATTCGCCCAGAGCGATTTAAAAAAAAAATATATAATGAGGGGTGGCATTTTCGGCGAGCTGAAGCTTTTTTTTTTTTTTAAACTTAGTGGTAGTGGGTGGCACAACTCTCTACTTAACATATCGCAGCATAATCCCTGGTCCGCTCGTAACGTTTCCCAGATCTGCTCATCATGAGGACACGTAACACATCAACCAACGCTTGGACATTGGTCGCTCTCTGTTGTTGGTAAAATTCTATAGCGTGGTCCATTAATAATTAAATTAATATTATTATTTTTCTAAAATTCAAATGAAAACAATAAATGTATCTAAATCATCTTGATTACTATATTTTTAAAAAAAATGATCTACGAAAATGGCTTAAACAAAAAAATAAAATTAGAGAGAAAAAACAACTACCTGCAATAAGAAAAAAAAACACAACTAAAAAGAATAATACTATGAATCCATGAAATACGGAGAAAAAACACTTTAAACGAGCCAAAAAAGGGTGAAAAAAAAAATTATATTAAAAAAAAAATACAATAACATGTGTGATGGTGTGGAGATTTAAAAAAAAAAAATGTTTTGTTTATTACCGCTTACGTAACCTAAAAGCATACATAGATATAATACTTTTTGCTCCAGACAGAAATTAAGGAACAATTTAAGAAAGTAATCTTAAATGGCACCCAACGACGTTCCTTCAAATGAAGCCCAGTACTTTTTTAAAGTCTCTCATGATAACTACTATAATAAGATGCTATATAATCTCTCATGCTTACTTTTAGAATATAGCGTTACATAAAGAAGCAATTTTTTTTTTTACAAGGGGGGGGGCGCAATTATAATATCATATTTGTAAAATGCAAGGTTGTTTCTACGTTTGGCTCCCATTGTGCTAGTTTCAGACATACTTTCGACGGGAACTATGTCATTTCAGCTTGACGTTGTGAGATGCAGTCAGAGTTACATATTTGTTCTTACTCATATATTGACATTTCTTTATACAACTATGAACATCGTCATCTGTAGCTCCCGGACCCAGTTCCTGAACTGTTTGATCACTAGCCAAAATGTCATGTGTGGTGACTCGGACGGTATTTTCTACAGTAACGTTTTGCATCATTTATTTGTGCGCAGCTTGGAAAATTTTGGGTGTGAATTTCAAGCTATACATGCTCGTGAGTAGTTCAACTTCTACGTTGTTTTATTCAATCAGTATCTGAGTGCACCTCATCGAACCTTTCATATTGAAAATTATTATTCTCATTATTTAAGTCGCTTTTTTTCAGTCAGAGGTCTTTCCTCCTTTTAGTAAGAATTTAGTTATCCTACTTTTTCTTACCTGTACAACTAAATATATACTTACCATATTTTTTACAATAAAAATACATTTTCTTCATTAAACAAAGTATTTAAAAAAGTTTACTGAGATTATATTTTGTTTAGATAAAGCCCAAATTTCCACCTTTGCCTAAGCCCAAATTTCTGCCCTGGCCTATTGGGCTTACATGAAATATCTGACCTAAAATTGTTCCATCTATTATCCAAATCAACTGGCATAAATATTATTAAAACTTTGTACCCTCTGACAGGTCGATTCGTGATAGCCATCTCCGCATTCTTGGATTGATACACAAGTCTGAAGCTTCAAGCAGCTCATGAGTGACAACAACGCCAAGAATGCGATACCCACTTTAAAAACAAAACACACAAAAATGGATTATATGAAAAAGAAAAATGAGTGATACATTTAAAATTTTTAATATTCCTTTCTTCATTAAACTGTTTCGGAAATAAATACCTTCGAAACTGTAGTATTTAAAGTGGTATATTTGATTTCAAATAAAAATTATATATCATGCATTGTGTATGTGTGTCATTTGTTTCTGATATTCAAGCCAAATAAAAAAAAATTAAAAACAATTTGAAAATATCGCAAGTTAAATACAAATTAAATCAAAATATAATTATAAATATGAATAGTCTAATATTCCAGATGTTTCCTAGGTGTCTTTCAGAACGGAATGTAGATTCTTCGGTTGAAAGAAATTTTTGATGGAAGGGAAACTCTACAAATTTATTTAGTAAACAATTAATTTTTAGTGATGCTGTATCTCAGGGAGTGATTAAATGTAATATCAAAGACAATAACAATTCAATCACATGTGACGTCATCAAAAAGGTTAGTTTCATAACACCTCTTCAGAATATGAGTATTTACTAATATTAATAATCGATATGAGATTCTAAATGCACAGAAAGTGAAACATGTGAATGTTCATGAACATTCAGATTCGCCGCTCAGTTCAAATAACGTCAACAGTAAAACGAGAATTTCGATCATATTTCTGAAGTCTTTCTTTATTTTCAAATTCTTTTTTCTTTTTTTCTATCTTGTGTGTGTGTGTGTTCAAATAAAGAACTTATATGTGTGTTTGACGTTGAATAGATGAACTTAATTTTAATAGGTAAGAAAGATCACAGAAAACATTAACTAAAAATAGTGTAGGACAGTGTTTCCCAAACTTTCGACCTATGTGTACCCCTGTCTCTAATTTTCGTAACACTGTTTACCACTCGTTGAAAATAAAATTGCATATTCTTTAATAAAATTATTTAAAAAATGCGTTTATTTTTTCCTTCGCAGCAGGTACCCCCAAACTCTTCCACGTACCCCAAGTTTACTCAAAGAGTGTTGTGTCGGAGTGGCTCAGTGTGAGCTATTTGTTGGGAATCGGGAAAGATATGTTGCGTGAGAGTGGATGGGTGAGCTGTTTGGTGGTAGGGGTGTGGATGTAGAGGGGTTGGTTAGGGTTTGAGGGGGAGTAATGTAAGGAAATTTTAGATAATTATGATAAAAAAATAAATAAAGCACTAGCAAAAGTGACGTATACGTCATGCCAATACAGTGATATGTTGTTGTCTTTGTTAAAAAAAGAAATTCCGGACTCTGCTCAGCCATTTGAGAAATCCTGCTCGATGCATTCGACAATTGCAATTAAGAAGGTCTCTCTACTTTATCGGACACATTAAGTGACATGACAGTTATATCGTGTGTGTTGGTTGGTAGTAATGCGCCAGCAAATCCCTTGATTGGGCGAAGTGTTCTTTGCAATCATATAACTATCATATATTTTTAAGCCAACTAAATTTACCTCAAAGCAAGACTTGTTTCCTTCAGAGAGAAACCAACAGCGGTGCCGCCTTCGGTTGTATTTACCCTCAGGGGTGTCAAGTTGACATAGAAGTATGTTTGAGAGCAATATGGGAAAATTAACATCTAGGGCCACATTTTTGTAGGAGCAGACACGAGTCTGAATGGGCGGTCAGTAGCAGTGCCATACGTCCCCCACACATTGACGCATCCTTGTGCTTCCATCTTCTGATTAATGATGTGTAAGTTGTGGCTCGGAACTCAAACAACGTGCGCCAACTTATTTAACCTTTTCACATCCCAAACACTTTCCTTGGAACACACGGATCTCCGGAAACAGGCCAGAATTTTTTCTTTCTTTCACCCTACACATTATAGGAACACATATTATCAATATATTGCACAACATCCTTCACAACTGTAGACATCAACCCTTATGACAAACGATATCAAATTACTACTATTGTACGTGTAGTTCAATTACTAACTGATCTATTGTACGCGTAGTTCAACTGTGAATACATTTTAAAGTAAGTTTTGACAGTAATAAAGCAGGCCCCGGCTCTCTTGTTCTTAGAATAATTTTGAGATACAAACATAAAGTTACTAGGGAAACTGATCCTAGATGCTATTACTATGACGATGTATTTATTCTATGTCTTAAAATGAGTAACTGGTGGTATTGTTTCTCTTAGCACATACACTTTAACTCTTCAGGCGTCCGCCCATCTTGCTGTTTGTCCTTCTCAGGTGAAGATGACCAAAGTTTGCCAGCGTCTATAAGAAAGATACGATTGAAACAAAGTACGGAAAAACCTTTAAAAAACGCAAGAAAACAACAAACTTATCGGCAAGAAGCCTTCATCAGCGAACAAACAAAATTAAAAACATAATTAAATAAGAAATAGCATTTCAGATGCGTTCCATCTTAAATAAAATTTAGGAAGAGATGCGCATTTCGCGTAGCTCACTGGTCTGTCCTTGGCTATGTTGATCAAGTGGAAAGACTTAGTCAAGAAGACTGGAACATGGGGCATGTTTCAGTTGATTACAAGCAATGATTGTGTGTGTCTGACTGTGCTCTTTGTGCGTACCACGTCAGGATTGCTGCACGTGCTTTTAAATGCATTGTTTCACGTGACTCTCTTCTGCGAGGTTTATCAGATCCAGTCTTTACATTCGATTTGTTCTATCCTCATCATGTACTCCCGACTTGTGGCATGCTCACAAAACATTCGGTTGGGACAATGTCTACGATAGGTTACAATCATAGGAATTGATTATTGCATCACCTAAACAGGTTGCAATCAGGATATTGTGTCACCCAAGCAAACCAAATAGTGTGCTTCGAGACAGTTTGGCAACAAACAAAAATGACAAAAGACTACCGGTGGTTTGGTTTGAGCCGGCAGATTTGTTTGACCAGGACAAACAAAATTTGAACCGAATCTATCACAGCATATTTCTAGGTCAAAGAAAATACTATTTCACTGCGGGACATACATAGATAGTTCTTTATCATTTAAGTACACTGGAACCAAATCTTAGGTTATTGCTATCAATACTCTTCTCACAAACACGAACATCTGGCCAGATGAAATGGTTTGTCCACAGTGAGTTTCATTCGAGTGATGTTTCACATTCATCTTTGTGAGTTACATTTATGGGATGTTCATAATTCATCTTGAGTTACATATCTTTTAATAGTATGTTTCATATCTTAAATAATATGTTTCATGTCTTAAATGGTATTTTTCAAATCTTAAATGGTATGTTTCATATTTTAAAAGGTATGTTTCGTATCTTAAATGGTATTTTTATTACCTTAAATGGCATGTTTCATATTCTAAATTGTATTTTTAATATCTTAAATGGTATGTGTCATATCTTAAATAGTATTTTTCATATCTTAGATGGTATGTTTATGATCTTCAATGGTATTTTTTTACATTAAAGGGCATGTTTCATATCTTAAATTGTATGTTTCATATCTTAAATGGTATGTTCCATATCTTAAATGGTATGTTTCATATCTTAATTGGTATGTTTCATATCTTAAATTGTATGTTTGATATCTTAAATGGTATGTTTAATATCTTAAATGGTATGTTTCATATCTTAAAGTGTATGTTTCATACCTTAAATGGTATTTTTATGATCTTCAATGGTATTTTTATTATTATCTAAATGGTATGTTTTAATATCTTAAATGGTATGTTTCATATCTTAAATAGTATGTTTATCATCTTCAATGTTTTTTTTTAACCTTAAATTTTAAGTTTCATTTCTTAAATGATATGTTTCATATCTTAAATGGTAGGTTTCATATCTTAAACAGTATTTTTAAAGATAACACAGACGTTTCCCGCCCCAAGTTGTTGTCATCAATCAGTACGACCCCTTTTACCTCCACCTCCCTCCCCGGAAATTCAACATACATCCTCTTGAAATTGGTTCATCTTTGATCAAATGTGGTGGGTTGAAATTTAATAGGAACTAAGTAACTGCATTGAAACGTAATAGAATCTTAAACACTTAACATGACTATTCTCGTGTTTTGTAAGAAGATGGTTTACCTGTTATTGAAATCTTCAGAATTAGAAGCTGACTGAAACTCTGTCATATATTATGAGTAGTTCTGGAAACAATTTCGGAGAATCGTTGGAACAATATTACCCGATTTCACGACATTTAAGTGTCTTTTTCTGTTGCAAATCACGATGGAAAAGTTTTTTGCAGATCGATTTGGATAAGTCGTTCCCAACTGTACCAGTGCTTTGTTAGCTATTGCCAAACATATGTCTTCAATTGACACCAATGCCTCATTATACAAGTTTGGTTTTAACTGAACCAATTGAATTGCACGCAAACAATGTATGGTGTCTTCACTCGTGGAGTCTTTGTATTTTTCCCAAAGATCTTTTTAATTGGATGGGAATCACGTTGTCAACATAATTAAAAATAACGTGTGTGTTTGCTACAGTTGAGTAGTATTTCATGCATTACCAAGTTAAGTGTAACAATGTGCATTTCTTTTCAGAAGATTTAATTCTTGAAAAATTACACAAGTGGCACATACGAGACCGTTTACTATTCTGATTTCTCGGAAGGATGTTGGTACATACACGTTGAATAAAAGAAATCGCGTGTAAAAGCATTCTGCATTACTTGGATAAACAGTGTAGAGACGGCCTAATGCGTCGTTTGAATATAAATTGGGGTGTTTTTCAAATGCTTTACCTTGTTTGCGACGTTCAAATGAGTTCGCTGATGCATTCCATGTGTAATATGTTTCCACTTCAGAGTATAGTAGCGTCTTTGCAAACATATCATTCCCACATAAAGAGAACATAATTCCCACATAGAATAGCGTTTGTAATGCCCTTCAATTTCTCGTTATTGCTCGTATTATATTGACAATGTTTGTTGATTTGTTTAAAGTAATTTCCATATAATAAATTTGAAGAAATTTAAACTGCGTTCGAGATTGGTAGTAGTTATCCTGCACGATGATAAATTGGCAAATAAATGTTTTTTTGTTGGCATGTAATTCTCGAACACGATATTTGTTGCACCGAACGATGTCATTTGGAAACAAGAATTATACTTACGTATGTTTGTCAAGAAATTGAATGTTTCGATTGGCTTGTGTCACCTGTATACCAACGTTGATAGCCGTTCGGGTGGTGATTCGGGTAGCGATTTCACTTTTCCTACCGCAACTCCAATTCTCGGTGTTTCATTCTTAAATTTGACCGCACTTCAATAAACGCATAGCTCATCCTTTTTTTTTTCTTCAAATAACCACACTTGGATGAAGACTGTACACACAATTAGTATCTCAATGGGATGGGAGGCGCCAACATTTATTTCAGTAGACAGTTGTTCAAGGACACCGAAATTGATTGTGTTGATAGCTATGTTTGAAATGGTAGTTATATAACTCCAAAATTAATGAAACGAATTTAGCCCCCCCCCCCCTCCCCGGACCGAAACGGAATATTTAAAAATGGATTTACTTATTCAGAAACGTACTTATTATGTCATACAGAAACATTTTTTTCAGTAGACATTTGTTCAAGGACACCGAAATTGATTGTGTTGATAGCTATGTTTGAAATGGTAGTTATATACCTCCAAAATTAATGAAACGAATTTAGCCCCCCCCCCCTCCCCGGACCGAAACGGAATATTTAAAAATGGATTTACTTATTCAGAAACGTACTTATTATGTCATACAGAAACTAAATGACACTCTTTGTATTTGATTAAATGTCATCCAACCATGCAATAGCTCTCTTTGGAATAATATGTACATAAGTCATATAAGAATTAAAAAACAAAACAATTTATGGCCCCCCAGTCCCAAAACGTAAAAAAGTAAAAATGTGTGTAATAATTTAGAAACATCTGCGGGCGTGCACACAACTCATCAAAGTTTTTATTGGAATCAGATAAATGGTATAGCAACGCATTTAGAAATTATATTGAAATAGTTCATATAAGAAAAAACGCATTTAGGGTCCCTGGCTCACTACGGAATATTTTAAAACGGTTGTAATACTTCAGAAACTTTTGCGGGCTGGCGCAGTGCTCACAAAAGTTTTATCACAATCGGATAAATGGAATTGGAGCGCATTCGGGACATGCATACATAGAGAGATTATTTATATATATATATATATATATAATGTATATATATATTGTAAAAGAAGATGTTATTTATGGATTTGACAATGACTTTTCCAATGACGCTAACAGTCATTCTCAAGTCACAATGGTGTAGTTATTTGATATCGAAGAATGAATAAGACAAGAAATAAAGAACTAGTTTTTGGAGCGGAAAGAGTAATGATGTTTTTCAAGCAGGAGTGAACGAGATAACTTTGATGTGAGAGGAAGACAAAATGGATTTTTCTGATGGATTTTCTGAATTGAGAGTAGATAAATTATTGAATTGGTTTATATAGTGTTTGTATTGCAACTATAATTGTTTTAAAATTGTTCCGATGTCTAGAAATAGTGTGATTTATTTATTATATATAATAAAGTACTGTGCAGTGGACATTGGACATGGTTGCTTCTTATCAAAGATATATATATATATATATATATATGTATATATATATATAGAGAGAGAGAGAGAGAGAGAGAGATACAGACATTTTAAAGTTGAAAATAATAGTATAGGTATGCCATCCCTCGCTTTGAATAAAAGCAGCAAATTATTAGCTACCTTTCATGAGTAACTATAATGAACAATGAACACCTCCGGCAATGAAGGTTACCTTTATATTGATTAAACTTTTGCCGGCCTAGGGTTAAAACTGTCTCTTTCTTGTCTACTGCACTGAGCTAATTAATAACTCTGAAAAGGGAACTGTGACCGAGGCCTGGTGCTGCAGTCTGTTCATGCCTGTCACATGTGATCCGATGCAATAACTAAGTTATAAGTTATCTTTTCATTAAGCATCACACTGTTACCAGTAATATAAGCATTAGAACGTCTGCAGAAATATTCATTGAAGCTTGTTCATTTAAAAAAATCTATTGCAAACAAGCATCAGATCTAACAGAACCTAATTGTATAATCAAGAATCCCCAACGTGTAAAGTGGTTATTTAATGTAACCGTGACAATGACTATGCCAATCTTATAGTTACCTTTAAATTTTTATTGGCAGTAACACTGACCAAAGAGTCTGAGAGGTCGATGGGGCAGGTTAGTTTGTCCCGGAAAAGGGTTGGTTAGACAGGTTAGTTTGTCCCGGAAAAGGGTTGGTTAGACAGGTTAGTTTGTCCCGGAAAAGGGTTGGTTAGACAGGTTAGTTTGTCCCGGAAAAGGGTTGGTTAGACAGGTTAGTTTGTCCCGGAAAAGGGTTGGTTAGACAGGTTAGTTTGTCCCGGAAAAGGGTTGGTTAGACAGGTTAGTTTGTCCCGGAAAAGGGCAGGTTAGTTTGTCCCGGAAAAGGGTTGGTTAGACAGGTTAGTTTGTCCCGGAAAAGGGTTGGTTAGACAGGTTAGTTTGTCCCGGAAAAGGGTTGGTTAGACAGGTTAGTTTGTCCCGGAAAAGGGGTTAGACAGAAACTGAGGCGGACGTAAAGGTAAAGCCATTATCGCTGGCTTAAATCAACGCTTTGATTATGTTTTAATCAGGGCAGGGATGTCCAAGTCAATTATTTTTTAAATGTGCGAGATATAAGTAACGTTTTCCAACGTGATTAATGCAATAACTAAGTTAATTGTATGGGATCACTGATGGTTACGAAATAAATGTGGGAATAGCAGTTGAAGGTCCAAAAATCACAGTTGATAAACTATTAAGAGTCAAAGAAATCTGAGAAACTTTAACTTTAATCCTTTGCAACCTGAGAAAGCTGAAGCTGCTGGCAATCTTTTTAGAGCAGATATCAGGTGGTCCAATGACAAGCCCCAAGTAGATGAAAACTGCTACTTATGTCAAGAGTGGCTTTGATTTGAAATAACAGCAAATGCGCTGAGTGATTTATGATTTTTTTTAAAAACCAAAATGGATGGCGTCCTATCACGAAAAGCCACTGGAGGCTCAGGAGTTCCTCGGGGTGCAGTGCTGGGCCCCCTTATCTTTGTCTGTCACATAAACGACCTCCATTATACTATAAAATCTCAAGTGAGGCTGTTTGAAGATGGCTGTCTTGTCTACAGAGAGATAAATGGCTACAATGACCACAACAACCTCCAAGCAGATTTGAAGTGCCTTATTAAATGGGTGGACAAATGGGGCATGACATTTAACTGAACCAAATGCTACACAATAAGCATCTCAAGAAACAAGCATAAACCTTATATGTGCTCTGTAAACAAGACCATTCTTCAACAAGTATCAAATATTCCATACCTTTGAATTCTCTTCTCTAATAATCTAACATGGTCACCCCATAAAACTAAAATTTCAAAAAACTCCACACTTGATTTCATTCGAAGAAATGTTCGCCACTGCCCAACATCCTTGCAAATGAAATGGCTATCTCGCACTCGTCCGTCCGCTCCTAGAATATGGCGCGATCATCTGGGACCCATGCCTAAAGCAAGACGTGGACAAGACGGAGCGAATACAACGTAACACAGTGTGCTACATCGCAATTGACTACAAATCCAGCACACCTGGCTTCGTCACTAACCTATTATAAAGATAGACACCCCCTTCCTCAAAGAGAGACGATACAAGCTCCGACTAACATGTCTCTATAAAGAGGTCACGGCGTTAGTGCCGGCAATTCCATCCAACACATATCTCACCCCACAGAAGCCTGATCCCTTAATCAGAGCCAAACGTTCAATCATATCTCACCCCACAGAAGCCTGATCCCTTAATCAGAGCCAAACGTTCAATCATATCTCACCCCACAGAAGCCTGATCCCTTAATCAGAGCCAAACGTTCAATCATATCACCCCACAGAAGCCTGATCCCTTAATCAGAGCCAAACGTTCAATCATATCTAACCCCACAGAAGCCTGATCCCTTAATCAGAGCCAAACGTTCAATCATATCTAACCCCACAGAAGCCTGATCCCTTAATCAGAGCCAAACGTTCAAATACCACTGACTTCACCTCTGACAACTCAATTAGAAGTTACATCCGGAACAATAGTAAATGCTTCACTGTAACAAACCTTAATATAAACAGTCATTCTTCGTTCGAACAATAATTGCTTGGAACAAACTGGTCAATACCACAGTGGACTCGACATCAATCGAGAGTTTCAAGGCTGCCCTGGCACCCGCTGGAGCCGTTAAGATTGCCACATCGTTTCCATAATCGTTGCACATATGCCAGTACTTGGTTGCAGCAACGTAGTCTATCGGAATCAGAAATGACAAATTCGTCTAGGATGTATTTCAAAATAAGAAATACTTGTTATGGCCCGCCAAACATTGGCGACGGCAATGCGTGAACTTCCCATCTACTTAAGTTACTTGACAAAACATGAATTCAACTTTATTAATTCAAATTTTTGCCCCCCCCCCCCGCAATGATGCGTCACTGCACACTTTTTTTTCACGCCCATGAACTATATTAAATACTCTCTGATGTCCCCAACACTTTTAAACTGATACTTTTTTACACCATACTTAAATTGAGACGATTTCATTCAGTTTTTAAAATAAATTTTAACCCTTTAAGATTAAAAAAGTAAACAAAGTTTAATGTTTTTAAATATGACTAAAAAAATATTTATACTATTTACCTTTAATTACACCTGCCCTTGTTTTGGATTTTGAGTTTGTACAATTTGCTTAGCAATGTCAGCAGCTCAAGTAATTTCTCTGACTGCAGTAAATCAAGATGATGCAAAGATAGAGTACAAGTTTCACTTTCACAAGCTACTACGTAAATCCCTTTAGAAAATGGGGATTTCCGATTGACTTGTCAGGTAAAAAAATTACATTTCTGATATGGATTCCGGTTTGTAGTGGTGTTATCAAACATTTTTTTTTAAAATTACAAATTTAAGTCGACAATTTACAAATTGAATTTAGCCTTTCTTTTTGCCATTTCCTCTTAATCCTTTATTTTAATGCGATAAAAACCAAAGTAAGAATGTCTAATAAGTAATTTAATAGTAATTCCTTATAATTTGAGATTATATAGCTGTATAAATATATATTCTGTTTTTCTGTCTTGGGTTGATCCTGTAGTATAGGCCAAAACGTGCCAAAGTGTCCTCGTTTTATAGCCATTTTAATTGTTTCTATAGTATAGTAGTTACTATCCTAGTGTCTCATTTTTATTTTACTTAGTTTACATGTTTTTAATAATTGTAAAGCGCCTAGAGCTTTAAGGTAAGCGCTATATAAAACTGCCTAAATAAATAAATGAATAAATAAATAAATATATATTCATTTTGTTAACATCATAATCGTTACTGACTTAATGGTACGTTAATCTACATCACGTAAACATGACACTTGAATGATGTCTTCCACCAGGACCGTCTAATGTTAAACTTGGACTTCGCGTCGTCCGCGGACCTGACTGGAGATACGGAGAGGACATTGCAGATGGATTAGTCGGTACTGTTGTGGAAATATCTGGACATGGTGGGTCGACAATCCCCTCCAATTCTGTCTCAGTAGTCTGGGACACGGGCGTGAAAGGTTACTACAGATCTGGGTTCGAGAACGCCTTTGACCTGTGCGCAATCGATAACCTAGAACAAGGTGAGCATTTGTCTTGCCTGTTTTAACCAGATGATTATTTTCTCACCGAACTGTGCCCCCCCCCCCAACAAAACGGGTTGAACTCTGGTTTTATGATAGATCTTTGAACGATACTTTTTTTTAATTTATAAATTATGTATGTAAGTTTGTAGGATAGCATTTTGATGAAAGAAACTTCTGCAGCCTTATAATTAACATTAAATGTTAACAAAGTGTAACCGCCCCCCCCCCCCCAAAAAGGCCACGTAAAAATGGTTATAATAAATCTGTCTCCATTTGAAATACAATTATAATAACTTTTGTAGACATTTTGCTTCCCGATAGAATGCCGATCCCGGAGGGAACCGATCCCGATCCTGGTTGAATCATGAACCCGATGGGATCACGATACCGGTGGGTTCCCGATCCCGTCGATATTCCGATCCTGGTGGGCTCCCAATCTCGTCGGTATCCAGATCCCGATGGTATTCCGTTTCCAGTGGGATCCCTATCCCCCCCCCCCGGCTCCGAATTCCCGTGAAATACCAAACGCGTCGTTTTTTTTCCGATCCCGGTGAGTTCCCAATCCCGGTAGGTTGGAGTTTCCCGATAGGATCCCGATCCTGATAGGATCCATATCCCGTCGGTATGCAGTTCCCGATTGTATCTCGATCCCATTGGGATTCCGATACTGTCAGCTCCTGATGGTATATCGCTCCAGGTGGGATACCAATCCCATTAGGGTCCCGTTTCCCGGTGTGATCCTCTTTTTTGATTGGACCCCATTTTCTGATAGAATCCTTATCCAGGTCTTATCCCTTTACCCGATTGGATCGCGAAACCGATGGATTCAATTTATTGCTGGATCTCGTTAACGTTACTCTAAGCTTTTATATCCCGGTACATAACGCCGTAGAACTATATAGAAATTTCAGAAACATTCTAGGTTAAATTTAATATCCTCCTAGAAAGGTGTAAACAATAATTTTCTAAGTAATTAATTTTCTAACACTAAAAAGTATAAACTAATTGCACTTCTTTAGCTATAACACATTTAAGCTGAAAGTGAGGCCTTGCTGGAGGCCCATTCCATAGTTGCACCGAATAAGATTAGTTTTGCCTGAGATCGGTGTGGGGGAGGGGGGGGCTATAAAAATCATTCAGATAAGTTATGGAGTTGAAATTTAAATTTGTCCCATTGAAATCTATTTAAAAATGCCATAGGTATAGCTTTTAAAAATAAATGTTCTGGAAAATGTTAGATTGGATATTCTTAGTCTTAAATCCACCTATATTTCAATACGGAAAATGATATGTATAACCACCATGTTAGGCCTATATCCATCAATTCACATAGAACATTATGGATATTTATATAGTTTATATAATGATAAAGGAAATTGGGCCTCAGGATCTAAAGGAATAGATATTAATAGTTCAGAAACTTTTGGTATTTGAAATTGGATAATAAAAGGTATGTGGACTAAGTTTAGTCAAGATCCATCTGTTTATGTAAGAGTATGTGTTGGTCATTTTATTTATATAGTTCATAGCGGCGAAATCAACATTTTACCCCCCCCCCCAACCAAACGTCATTGTTACAAAAAGTTCATAACACCTTTTCCAAATCTTAACAGCCAGACAGCCCCCAAAAGTAACTTGAGTAACACATTACAACAAAAATCTGTACACATGATTTCAATTTCAAGGTAAACATAACTTAGTGAAAAAATCCCAGGCTTCACCTCCCAACTCATGGAAATCCCTCACCTCGTCAACAAAATCGAAACTTTTAATAAGCTCTAAGCTTGAGCACTCCCGGCTCTCGTGACATGATACACAATTTACATTAAAGAGATCATAAACAGCAAAATTCCTCTCCCGTATACCCCCACATGACTTAATATATCAACAATAACATCGATTCTCTCCCCTGGCGTCACTTCAGGGACAAAGCTCACCGCCTCCACATTAACCACGCGGTCGAGGCCGAACCCGTTTGCGCCAACACGACTGTCAGAGTCTACGATGGACTCAACAAGACCACGGTTCTCAAGCCCTGAGTAATTCGTGTCACCCCACAATTACCAAATTACACGATTGGACTATGCCCTCAAAGCTGCACGTGAGATTATTTTCTATGAATTCAACCTTGTTGAATTTTCGTTCTCGCCTTAGGGTTGCCCTTTGCAGACTCACGATCTCAACTTCGTGATACCCGTAATCTGTCCAGGTCTTAACACCCTCAGAACACGTTACAAAATCCACATTTTTTTCCACTTCACTTTTCCCTCTTGTATAAATCCAAACTCATATCTTGTACATCATGAAATTTCATATCTTGTACATCATGAAAGTTCATATCTTGTACATCATGAAATTTCATATCTTGTACATCATGAAATTTCATATCTTGTACATCATGAAAGTTCATATCTTGTACATCATGAAAGTTCATATCTTGTACATCATGAAATTTCATATCTTGTACATCATGAAAGTTCATATCTTGTACATCATGAAATTTCATATCTTGTACATCATGAAAGTTCATATCTTGTACATCATGAAATTTCATATCTTGTACATCATGAAATTTCATATCTTGTACATCATGAAAGTTCATATCTTGTACATCATGAAAGTTCATGTCTTTTACATCATTAATGGGTGGAGCATCAATAACACTATGTGAAAATCAATACCACTGGGCTCACACTCAATATCAATACCCAATTCACCATGTGAACATTCAATACCACTGGGTTTACAATCAATATTAGCACCAAAATACTCATTTGAGTCATCCACTATCATATCTTGTACCTTTACAAAATCTGTCTCCCGTGCTTCTACTCTGTGATCTATATGATTACCTCTCATTCAATGCTACAAACATCTCATCGTCCCAACACTCAGTTATGATTGCCTGAAATTTATCGGGACAACTGATCTCCTCCACAAATCTCCTTATTTGACTCATTTTCCCTGGCTTACAATAAAAGAACTTTATTCCGCTCAACTTCAACTACTAAACTCCAAGGTTCCTTAACCGCTTGCCACAATAGATATATATTTGTTTAAGTTAGCGACGTTTCTGGAGAATTCTAGATTGGATATTCTTAGTTTTAAATCCACCAATATTTTAGTGTTGACTATGGAGGGCTTTGCAAAAAGTCTAGGCCTAGATCCATCATTTCGCAAAGAGGCTATAGCGTTGTCGAAGTCCATTAATATTTATAAAGCTTATATGAGGAAAATGAAAGGGAACCTCCGGCCAAAGAGGAATGAAAATTATGAGTTCATTACCATATGGTATTTGCATATCGATACTTAAGTGTATATGTACTGAGTTTGATCTAATCCATCTATTCATGTAGAAGTATTGTTTGGTAATTTTTTTGTTTGCTCAAAAACGAAAAAAACTATTTTTGTATACTAAGTTTTTTTTCCGAATCCAAGTAAAAGTAATCTGCACAAGTTTAAACAAAAACTAATATTAGAACTGCAGATAGTTGTATATTTATCCCATAATTTAAGTGAAGCATACAACTATTACAACATGTATTAATTTTTTTTAAAATGATTTATGTTTTATGTAATGACATAGATCTATAACATTTAATATTTTGTTTGTTTCATTTTTTATTTTTTAATTTTTTTTTTACTGACAACTTTTATTTAGAGATCTGCGATCTCATACAAACAAAACTTAATTTTATAAAATAATAATTTATTTTTAAAAAATGTTAGATGTTAAAATTGATATAGCTTTATTGAACCAACACTTTATCAGGGGAGTACTATTACTTGAACAATTGTGAACACTGTAGAGAAAGAGGATTCGCTGGCTATAAGTGGAGTTGTTCGGTCTGTCCTGGTTACAGCCTATGCTCGCCTTGTTACATGTCTGACAAACATGATACCTCCCACACATTCTTTAGATTTGAACCCCATTCACAAGTTGGGTAAGTCTGTCTAGTCAAATAGGACTACCAGAATGAAAGAGATCATACCAGTCGTGTTTGCCATTATTCAATTTAAGTTGTATAAAAGTAACAAATTAGACGTTAAAGGCTGCAACCAGTTGTGTGTAACTGCATTGTTATATATGAATTAAAATATATAACGGTTAAAAAAATTAATGAATCAACTGGCAAAAAGTAATCAATAAATATAATTATAAAAATTCAGACTTCATATATATATATATATATATATATATATATATATATATATATATATATATATATAATCTATTTTTTTTTTTTAGAATCTTCTTTTTTTTTTTTTAATTAGAGAAATGTTTATGGCAGATCAACTCAATTGTTGAAACTGATAATTGCTTACTTTATTTTTGTCAATTTCAATCTACTGATAGTATTTACGTAGTGAATCAAACTATTGTTTTTATTCTGTTTTTGTTTTAAATTACATTAAATTGCTTTATAAACACCCGTATATACAGTAGTCAATGGATGTGTTGTTTACACACCAAAAAAAAATCATAAAATCATTAATATTTATGATCTACTTCTTAACATTGAAAAATGTCTTTATATTTGATTAAACCAAGTTTTAATTTCAGTAGATAGAACTGAGATTGATTTAGAAAAATCAGTATCTATTAAAAACATTTTTTTTTTGCAGGCTGATTGTTCCTGCTCGGTATCATAGCATGTTCTTACACGACAAAAAGCGGGCTACGGGTATCTTCAGGGACGCCGTTGTTTCCCGCCAACAGGACTCGAGAGGTGGTAATGGGTTTTGTGCATATGGTCACATTAACCGGACTTACAGATCAGGGCTTGGCATTTGAAATTTTTAAAAACTGCACAAATATTTAGAAACTAACAAATACTGAAGCATAACGATTTCCATCAAAGATTTGCGTCATTATATTTCGCAAGTGTTTTAACAATACTTAGGTATACATTGATTTATACATATTTGAAAAATTCTTAATGAATTTGAAAAAAATATTAAAAATTTAAATACACAAATAACTTAATCAATAATACATGTTTTTATTTCCCATCAGCGTTTTTGATTTTTTTTTAATTGTAAACTTACCAGAGGCGTAGCTAGAGTGTTTGGCTCCTGGAGACTAGATTAATTTTAAAAAGCCTCCCTTGATTTTTTTCAACTCTCAGACCCATTCTTTTCATCAGTAACGTAATATCAAATCATATTTTAGCAGCCCTAACTAGTCAGGCGCCCAGGGTCATCTATCCCCAATGCCCCCCCCCCCCCAAGATATGCTTCTGAAACTTACTGCACCACTTTGATATTATCAATAAATCAATAATAATTTTTATACGAAAAATATCAGCGACCTATTATTTTTCTCTGCTTCTCTACAATACGTTCATATCGTTATGTTCTACAAGGAGGCAGTGGGGAAATCGGTCAAGTTCTGGACGTTGCAAAAGGCGGTGAAATATCAGTGAGATGGCTCTCTGGGTCGTGTTCCACACACCGTTTTGGACAAATTGACTTGGAATGTGTTAAACAAACCTTTGGTGGCTTTTATTACAAGAGCCATCTGCCTGTTGTCGGTAATGTATATGAATATTCCTCATTAAAATTTAAAAAATCAGCCTTTTTTTTTTTGTTGTTGTTGTTGAAAACTATATTTGCTTTTTCGTTGTTTTTTCGTATTGAAGATAGCGAAACAAAATGCACCGATCAATTATTGGTTCTAAAATTGAATCTCACAGGTGCAAAGTACAAACCAATAATGGGGGCTACACAGATTAATAGACCTAACTATGGAAGAATGGTGAGTACATTATTAATTAACTTGTTTGCTTGGCCTACATTGTGACACTCGAAAAATAGTTTATTTACACATTATTCTTTTAAATACCAATAACCTATTGTTTAATAGTAACGCGAAACAAATTCAATGTTAAAAAAATATTTAGTCTAGTAGTCTAGTTTGAAAACATCTCCTCATACGCCACCCCCCCCACGCCTAAAAAAAAAAAAAAAAAAAAAAAAAAAACAATCCCCCCCCCCTTTTTTTTACACAAAAAACGCACTCTAGTTTTATGTTATGTTCAAGAATGTGTTTTTCTACTTTAACTATAATAATACTTCTTTAATAAAAATGTCCATTTAGCTGCCAATTGGTTTCGAGAGTCCTGCTGTATTCGGAACGTCTTTGTTTGGAAGCCAGAGTAGAATCACAGAGCTAGACAGCAGAGGCAAGGATTTGTGTCTAGGTGGACAAGCCAGCAGGCCAACAGGCGGCATTTTCAGTGAGGTTTTCGACTCCTCAGTCAGCAGCGTCTCAGGTTTAGGAGTGCAAGACAAATGCCGACTTCGATTTTTGGGTGCACATGGTATGACATGTGAATTAAGAAAATATCTTTTATAACAGAACATTTCTAAGAAAACGATCTATTAAAGGTGTTGTCAATATAAGGGATAGTATCATATTTATTTATTTATTTAGGCATTTTTATATAGCGCTTACCATAAAGCTCTAAGCGCTTTACAATTATTAAAAACATGTAAACTAAGTAAAATAAAAATGAGACACTAGGATAGTAACTACTATACAATAGAAGCAATGTAAATGGCTATAAAACGAGGACACTTTGACCAAAAAAAAAAAATGTTTACAAGTAAAAATTTGTCCAATCTCAATGTGGTTGGGTAGGGATGATAATTGACTGCTACAACACCTACTCATTTCAACCGACAGTTATCATATGTTTTGTTTTTTAAAAAATGCAAAAAAGACATTCGGATATTATCTTTAAAAATGCTTATTGTGTTTGTTTCCGTTTGTATTCTCGAAGAAATGAAGGGATCAGTCATTGTTTCAGTTACAAACACACATACCAAAATAATGACGCCTACAGTGCGTCTCTTTAATTGTAATTCAATTTTATGCTATGTAATGAAAATCATTTTTAATAATCATTCTTAATCATGAAAAAAGTCAATAAAGTTTACCTAAAATGATAAGATTGAAAAAAAAAAAATTCTATATATTTAGGAGATGATGGTAATGCGGGCACAATCGCCCGTAGGGGCTCTGATGGTACATTTCCATACCGTGGTCAAGTGTCTCTCCAATCACAGAATGGGTCAAACATGACCCTCGAACTTAAATTCAGCGGAAATGTGGATCTCACGTTCTCGGAAAGACCAAAATGTAAGGATATCTGTATACCCTAAAACCACAATGTAAGCATATCTGAAAACCTTAATATCACAGTGTAATCATATCTCTACAACCTAAACCACCATGTAAATATATCTGTATGCCCTAAAACCACCATGTAAATATATCTCTATACCCTAAAACCACCATGTAAGCATATCTGTATACCATAAAACCAAAATGTAAGCACATCTGTATACCCCAATAGCACAATGTTATCAACCTCTGTTAAATCGCTCATGTTTATAACTTTTCATTTCAAATTTTGTAAACTAGCTAAAAATAAAATGTCGAAATACAAATTTCGATTTTTTAAAAGTATTTTCACTTACCTTGGTCCATGAAACTACAAAACAAAACAAAACAAAAAACAAATCAACACAAAAACACGGGTTGTTTCCCATTTTTTCTAATTTCCTTTTAAAATTAGTTTCTTTCACATTTCTTTTGTCCTCGCACCAGAATTGTTCGCAGTCTTTTGTTGTATATGTTTTATATGTCGAGCCTAATTTGCCTTAGGTAGAAATTCATGCGAATACATTAATATTACCTCAAGGATTGTAATGAAGCACCGTCAATGTCAACGTGATAATGTTGATGGACATAAATGTTTTAGCAACCCAAATTTTGATCCCATTGTTAGTTTCTGTAGATAAACTCCTCATCACAACTTGAACATACTAACATTACAACAACCGATCTATGGAAGTAAAATAAAAAAAGTGACAACAGTACTCTTCAAACTATGTACATTTGTGTTGGAACACGATAGGTTGACATAATGACATTGATGATATGTGAAGAAAATTATTTTTTAATATTTAAAGAGCTTGGAATCGACTTTGAAAACAGTTTTTTTAAATGTTTGTGCGTATATATGTATATATATATATATATATATATATATATATATATATATATATATATACGTTTTTATTTACTCATTCTAATTTTCTCTCCTATTTATTTCAAAAACAGTTTTTTAAAATGTGTGTGCGTATATATATATATATATATATATATATATATATATATATATATATATATATATATATACGTTTTTAATTACTCATTCTAATTTTCTCTCCTATTTATTTCAAGCATTCAAATCCAATTTCTATTTCGTCTATCATTATACTGCTGGTATTTCTCTTTAATTTCCTGGACTCATTAATTTTTATATTTAATTGTTAAAAAGGGGAACTTGATTTTTAAACAAAAAATATTGTCCAAATACACATGACGGCTCATACTGAAGGAAGCAAACGAGAGCTTTTGCATTTATTTCGAGTCCGCTGTGACAATCACCCGTCACAGTGAGAGGACGTCAAGGATACATTGAAACAACCCTAGATATATCAATGTGTATACGTGAATCAGTTTCTTTTATCGATTTCCAGTGCGTTTACATACTCCAGTTGAGGATCGAACAAACCAAACGTCATTAAGTAGACGTAAACTATCAATTTAAAGACACAAAATGCGTTATATTAACGATTTTAAATAAGGCTATAAATAGATTCAGGATTTTAATTAAATTTTAATTTTAAAGTAACAAGAGCGACACCGATTTTAACACAATGCATTTATATCATTCTTATTTTCTCATTTTTTTCAGAAATGAATTTACGTTAAACAGTTCTTGGCCTCTAGAGACTTATTGAAGCGATGCTGATTTTGGTGATGGCTGTCTTTATATTTGCTTCAATTATTTCCAAAAGGTTTATAAAAGAATTATTTTTTTTAGCTCGTGATATTGAAAATCATATATGCACACTACATTGTGGCGGTACTGTTATGTACTTTGTATGACTATTTTGCTGTACCGGTACACAATAAATGTTTTAAAAATTAAGAAAAATAAATTGAAACGACACAGTAGATGTCGTTACCATCACCACTTGGCTGAGAAGCACGTATTCCGTTATGTACGGCACGTATTGTTGGACATCATAATCGGGGCTCTTCTTCGAGTAGGTTATTCTTTATAACTAGAATAAATGACCCGATGTTATCGGGATAATAATGGTAGGTCCTTTGCGATAATTTCTAATTGCTATTGCAAAAAATCATCCCAAAACATAACTTTTAAAATGTAATGATATTTACGTTTCTAACATCATTAAGTTTTGAGAAGTGTTTATCTGCTATATATAATACGCGTATCCTACACCTTTTCACGCTCCTAAACTACTTTTCCCCCTCTAAACATGACCTTAAATTACACAGTCTTAACTATCACTAATTATATCACTTTTGTCACTTAAGAAGTTAATTGAGGGACAATTACTACGCTAGAGAAATACTTGAGATTTACCACTTTTTCTACCCTTGAATTACAACATTTTTCTTTCAAAATTTTTAAAAAACCTATTCTTAAATTTACAACAAAAACTCTATATATGAAATAAACATATTTTGTATTAAAGGAAATCGATATACATTGATATCTTCATCCAAAATTTAAACGAATTTTTTCCTTTCTTTAAAAAGTATTTATGATCAGAAAATCGTAAAACAAAGAATTTTTTTATCTCAGAAGAATCTTGGAATTTTTTTTCACGCGTTTATTAGATTTTACTTTCTCTTTAAAAAATTACATTGTTAATCTCATAAAAATACTCACCTCTTTACTTTTTGCAACATAAACATGTTTTCATTATTAAAAAAGAAAGAAAATATTAACCCATCTCCATTTGTCAAAATTTAATTTTTCAAGTCTGTAAAATGATTCATGGATAAACTTATACAAATGTACCCACGATTTGTTAACGCCATTGGTTTTCTTAATTGTTAAACATATGTTTATTTGTAACAAGAGAATTTAACATCTCTTTTTACACAAATGTAATACCATAAGATTTTTTTATTGTTCGTCCGTCGAGGATCGACGAGGACCATCGAGTCGTCTGGTGACTGATGACTTGCGCGGGTGACTTTGTTTAAACTGAGGAAGAGTTGCGCGGCGTCAACCTCACTCTTTCGTCCGGGCCCACCATATCCAGTTGCAAGACTCTACGTCAACACGACCAGGGATGGGTTCGGTTGCAGGAATTGTCATTGTATGCGCCTTACGGGACTCCAACTCCGGGTTTGAATACAGACGAGTTTCCGACCAATGTTAACGAGTCTCATCCACTCGGGGTGATGTTTTTGTTTAACTTGGACTGGACTTGAGGTTTGCTCAGTTTAGACCATTCGGCCACCCAGTCATAAGATTTTAACATATTGTCATCCACGTAAAAATGTACACATCCTTTTAGCTGTCTCCGATATGTATGTACCCAAGAAGGTTAATTATTAATCAAATTATTCCTTTATTTTGGACGTATCTTGTATTGAATTGGGCACAGTGAATATACCAATATTTGTAAAAAGATAATGTAACATCTTATTTTTTTCACAAATGCAATACCATATGAGTTAACTCTGTCCTCATCCACGTAAAATTTTTACACATCTTATTTCCTACCTCCGACATGTATGTACCCAAGTAGGTTAATTATTTATAAAATTCATTCCTTTATTTTGAGACGTATCTTGCGCTGCCTGGGGCACAGTGACCAACCCTATTCCAACCCAGATTTAAATAAATTTAGAAAATCTTCAACCGGATTGCACGCCTTTCAATCCCCAAACTAACATATTTTTCACTTTAAATGGTTCGTTCTTATTTGTATGAGTTATAATTGGATTAGTGAATGCTATTTAGCTATGGAGTTACGCTTCACTGATTGACTTAAACGACATTATCTTATTAGAATTATACTTAAAAGTTTTTTAAAGGTGTTTTATTAACAATTTAAAAAGCAATCAACTGAATTTATTTATTTTACTTTTAAGTGGGGGAAATACAGTATCAGTTTTGTCACGCGCGGTTATTAAATTTAAAGAAACCTAAGATTTTTGGCGAAATAGGCTATTGGCGCTATGACGTCATTTGCGTGATTATTTAGAACAAATTAATTTTAATTTTATTTCGCAATATTAACAACGCACTAAAAGACGCACTAAAAGCTGCTGATGCTTGGGTTTTCCCGATACATGTGATTACGGTGTAAATCGTTGATCATGATTTTTTATTTTTAAAAATTTTTTCATAACTTTCAAACACATATAAAATACTTAAAATAGTTCCTTAGTTGATACTTTAAATGTATGTGTAGTTTATAATAATATAACTTTAATTTTTACTGAAATGTAAGTGGATTTAAAATATTTTATGCCCATTTAAATTTATTTGATTTCCGTAAAATAAAAGTTATAGGCACTTTGGAATTGTCACTTAAGCTAATTCTTATATATATATGTAACGCCATAGGTGATGTGTCCATCATTGGAATATATATTTGTTAGTGAGCGTATTTCATGTAGAGATGAATTGTGTAGCTGCTGTTATTTAGTTTGTATTTGGTGACTTTTTTGCTTTGAAATGATCAAATTTGAACATCACGAAATTCTTAGGGAAATCGGGAAAAATCTAACACCAAATAGTTATGACATTCTTGAGAGGAAGAGTAAATAATGTGAACCCTGCTGAACCAAACACTGCCACTGCCAAAAGAGAAGCTGCAGCCGTTGTTCAGAGTGCAAAATGTCGCCCCCCCTCCCCACCTTACAGATTTCAGAGGTGGATAACAGATCTAAAGTAAGATTTTGGTCAAGGAAATATGTTCCAGCTTCAAAAGTATTCATACCATCTTGCCATTCGTGATGGGAACTTGAAACAGCGCTTCTACACAGGGAAGCCGACTCACCAATTCCATTTTGATGTTCATTGGAAGACCGAGGCAAACCGTTCGAATTAGTTTAGAAAAAAATCCCAATGAGAGGGGAATACTGTGATGGCCTTCGCCTATATTTGAACAATGACAAATTTTAGGATGTTGATATATCACCTGGAAAGAAAGTTATATTGCCTTCAACCTCCAAGCTGAGTCTAATAAGTATGGCTCGAAATTTACAATACGCTATGACCTTGGTCGCGAAAAATGGAAAAGATGATTTATATGTCACATTCGCGTGTAGTCCTAAAATGGGGGAGAATCAGGGAAAACGTACTTTCGGGTCAACAGCCATGCAATAAGCTTGATTTAGTGGCCAGAGTGTATTTTTTTACGCTTAATTTGGTACATGAAGACTTAACAAAACACCAAACATTTGGACGTGTTAGGGCAATGCTCTATGCGATCAAGTTCCAAAAAACCGGGGTCTATCATATGGTCACATATACATGGCCCCGGAAGACAAAGCCAGGGAAAATGAAAGAATTGACAAAAACATTTCTGTGCATAACTCCCTGATAAAGATGCCCACCCCAAACTTCATGAAACTGTAATATCTCTTAAGACGCACGGTCGGTGTGGTCCATTAAATCCAAAAAGGCGCCTTGAATGGAAAGCGGTAATTGCACGAAATAATTCCAAAAAGATGTCTGTGCTGAGACCAACAGCGATTTCAATGGTTATCCAAAATATCAACGCCAGGACAACGATAACCTTGTTGAACTTGAAGGAAGCAACGTTGATAACAGACAGATGGTGCCGTACTATCCATACACGTCTCTTAAATACAACGTCAAAATTAACATAAAGATTTGTGGTTCAATTCAAAGCGGTAAATAACTTTTAAAATATGTTTTCAAGGGGCAGGACTTAGCAATTATTCAAGTCCCCTTTCTGTTCCCACCTAATTGTAGGTTACTATTGAATAGGACGAATTAAAATAATTAGTTCTAAACCACATATATAAGTACCTATTGTTCTGAAATGAGGTAAAGTGTTAGCATGCTGGAAGCTCGGGGAATAAAAAACGCACCACCTTATCATGTGAAAAGTCTGCAAATATGTTTTATACCAGACGAAGAAACTAACGATGTATATAGCACAAAGCCAACAAGTCCAAGCTTCAGTCTTGGTTTAAACTTTCTCATCAAGTCAAGGCAGAAGTCTTATGATCTGATCAAAAAGGCAACTTGAAGAAAGAACACAGAGTTTACACCAAAAAATGTAGCATACTAGGATTTTGGACTACAGTGAAACTTCATAGACGGCCGTAGCTTTATCAATATGTTCATATATTAATGTCCGTCACAGGAGCGTAGAACGGGTAATTCATCTAGTGCATTATAATAAAATACGACAGTTCACTGACATACAGTTAAATATTTAGTGTTAAAAAGAAACAATTTGTTGCACATATTCATTATATATATTCATAAATATGTGTGAAATGAAAATTTTAAAATTTTTTTAAATGTATATTTTTGAGGGCACATGATCACTATATCGATGAGTGAAGTTCCTGGTTTGAATTCAGAGTTTGCCTTCTCTTAGATGAGTTGCAGTCCAAGGCTAACGAGACCCCTCCATCCGGGGTGCTTGGGATGTTAAGAACCCTGTTCTACCCGAAGGTTCGATGGCTACGTTCTGTTTAGGGGTTAATTATATTCACTCCACAAACCATTGATTATTGATATTAAAATACAGTATCTTTATTAACTAAATCTCAACTGCCATGACTCACAAGACCACACTCCACAATAATAATACGTCATGTTGGTGGGAATTTAAGTGCACACTACCAGCAATTTGTATTGAATCCTTTTAGACCGCCGCTGGGCCACCCAGCAAAGTGTTGGGTAATTTTTTTTTTTTTATAAAGATACTAACATTTCATATACGCTAATATTACATGAATTTAAACTTTTATTAGATATAAAAAAATATTTAAGGACATAAGTTTTATCATGGTTTAACAATTTAAAAAAAGAAAAAGATTTTTTTGTGGTTCATAGGCGGGAAAGGGGTTGGACAGGTCGCTATTATATAGAAGATGAACAATCATCAAAATCAATTAATTGAGAAACAAAATATCGATACATAGCCACTTTTTAAAAATGAGGAATGTTTGATTGCCTATCAAAAGTTCTTTTTGTTTTAAGATACTATGCTATAAAAGCCGGTGTGGGACTCCGTAGTTTAAGGCGATTCAATCATCTCGACAGCTTTATAGTTTTTCTAGCTTAGACTTTTTAATTAAATACTTTTTTTAAAAAAAATGTATATCTAGCACAAAAACAAAAAAAAAACGAAAATTATGATAAATTATGTTTTCTTATTGATCGTCCATTGAAACAATTTTTTTTTGTTAAAATCATTTTTAAATTTACTAGGTATACTATCTTTAAAATCCTAAACGTCTTTATAGAACAGATGCAAATCTTTAAAACTTACTAGTACAACATTATACTTTTGTCTCATTTTTCCAACCCTTTTCAGTGTTTTACAATAAACAGTAACTAATTATAAATTATCTTCTCTTTGAGTATTGTTATGTTTTATAAACGAGTTAAGAATGTTACCCTTTCATTGTATTCCATCTCATTATTTGTTCAAGATACACACATAAAATGATGAACAGTTTAGTTAGAGTTGTGCAAAGAAAATTGTTTTAAATGTCATGCATAGTTTTAATTATCACAGTATCTTTTGAAAATAGAATGTCCATTTTTTTTATGCAATGTCTTATAACATGTCTCAGTAAAGAGCCTTTTTAAAGCAAACACTATGCGATTAATAAAAATAGAATAGCTAACATTACACTTTTAAAGAATTCAAGTTAGATATATAGATGCATTAACAGATGAGTTCATAAATGGATGGATGGATATATGAACAGATGGACGGGTGAATAGATATTTGCATGGGTATATCGGTAAACAGACAGACAGATAGATTGACAGCCGGATAGACAGATGTTTAGACAGAATTTGGAAGGTAAATGTATGTATGGATTGGTTGGAAGTTGAATTGTAGTATGTATGGATTTATGGATAAATATGTCTAAATATATCTATATATAAATATATCTATATTTATATATAATATATATATATATATATATATATATATATATATAAATATATATATATATATATATATATATATATATATATATATATATATAATATATATATATATATATATATATATATATATATATAATGTACAGATGAATGGATTGATGTATGAATGGATAGATAAATAAATCAATGGATAAAAAGATGAGGACTTTACGTATGTATGCAAGTATGTATGTATGTAAGTATGTATTTATGTATGTATTTATGTATGTGTGCATGTATGTATTTATGTTAATATTTATGTATGCATGTATGCATGTATATATGTATGTATGTATGTATGTATGTATGTATGTATGTATGTATGTATGTATGTATGTATGTATGTATGTATGTATGTATGTATGTATGTATGTATGTATGTATGTATGTATGTATGTATG
>CAXITT010000245.1:878336-926992 GCA_964033795.1 Lymnaea stagnalis
TATATATATATATATATATTGATATATGTGTGTGTGTGTCTGTGTGTGCATTATTTAAAATATAAGGAAAATGTGTTTGAAAAATATATAGAAAGGGTTGATGATTGTAAGAGAAATTTTTGTTTCGAACAAGAGATTTTTGTTTTTCTGTAAATATCTCTTGATATCTTGAATTTGACTTCATGTCGATGAAAAAAAACACGTAAGACTTCAGGGAGTGATTGAAAGACCTACAGTCGTGCCTGCTTTTAAGTGAAGTGATAGTAAGTTGTTGTTTTTTTCTTTTCTTTATTAACGACTAATTTCTAACTTAAAAGGACATTTCAAATTCTAGAGCAACGTGTTCTCAGCAACTAAATTCATATTTTTAAATATAACACAATTGTAACTTAATATTGTGTCCATTTGTTTCATTCGAGTTTGAGCACAACTGATAAGTGACAGCGTGAGCTCCAAGACATGCTATTTTAATGCCTGGCTTATGCATTGATTGTCTTTGCTACGCACGTGAGGTTGAAGTTATAGTTTAGACTAAACGTAATTTACGGCCATCTAGGTTTTCTGTGGTCTAATAAATGCATTTCTTACGATGAAACTTGTCAAATTATTGCTATTCTCGTTATTATTCATAACTTATTATTATGGATGCTATAAATAGTAACAAACAGTAGTTTTAGGAGCGGGCATTTAATTAAGTTATAAACACTCCCGTTAATATTAACTCCTCAACATGTCATCTTACGATTACACTAAATCAATTCCTCATCCCATTCACAGTTACCCAATCCAAGCTAACTTCCGAACAGCTACTCCTCGCCCATATTTTTTGCATCGTCTCTCTGCTTGCCTTCAGCTACTAGTTTAACGACATGTTCTATTTCTTCACTGCACAATCATGTTTAGCATTACATTCGTCATCTTTAAGGATAATGCGGTGACCATGTGTCCTGTTCTTACCAAGACAGTGCTCCCTTTTTCTTTCTTTTCTTTTTTTTTTTTACGTTGTCCTGGTTTGTCGTGAATTGAAAGAACAATGCAATTTAAAATAATAGCTTCTGATATCCAGGCGGGAAGAACACAAATAAAGTAAATATAATTAATCAGAATCGTTATCATGATTATATCTCAAATTGTAATCACAAATATTTGCTTCAATTTTAAATTTCAAGAAAAAAAAAATGTTCCCATCATTCCTTCAACGACACAACAACCCAAAGATACCAACTAAGATCTCCCTCCGTAGCCCTAAATATACTATCGCAGGACTTGCTATTTCGTTCTGCACCATTGGAGAATTTTGACGTCTTAACCATCGGCTAATTTTGACGTCTACATCATCGTCACATGGTGACGTCTATACCGTCATCCAAAGTATCGAAAGCCAAAAGATACGTTAACCGAAAAGTAAAATGTTAAACAAAAAAATATTAAAATGTTGATGTTTGATTATATAATCTCCTTTATCTTGTTGAGCTATACTTGGTAGAATGTTAAAAAAAAAAAAACAGGGTTAAAATTTAAGATAAAATTTCATGGCCATTAAAAGGCATAGATTATGAGTTTAAATTTCTTTTTTTACATTTACATATATATATATAATATATAGCATGTTTTTGTGTATATGTGGGCTGGGGGGGGGCACAAAGTAATATGATCTTAAAATATACCGTGGACAAAATCACTAAGGTGATTCGATTTTCAAAATAACGTCATTTAAAGGAAGCAATTGATGAACAATACAACACGGACTATTGCTATAAATCGTAGCCGGTAGTGTATGTACTTATAAAGGGTATCTCCATTTTATTTTTTTATTGAACAAGTTTTCTCCTCTAGGGCAGCAAAGACGCATTTTTTTCGCGTGCCTGAGCTTTGTTAATATTCTAATGACCCAACCCGCTTTTGACACCGCGGATTTATTTCACCAACAAATTTATAAAAAAACAAACAAAAGTATTTCGCACCAAACACACTTGCGATTTTTTAAACATATTCTCATTTAGCGCAGTTATCGGAAATTTAATTTTGTAAAATCAATGGTGTCATATTTCCTTCATCTTCCATTTAAAAAAAAAAAAAAAGGAAAAACTGATTTTTTGGCCTTGTGGTTTTTGGGGTAGGGACATAAAATGACACAGAATGTGCTGTCATGGACAACAATTTTAAGTGCCAAGTTTAAGCTTGATAGGTTGACGGGAAGTGGCTCCATTAAACGTCTGAAGATGTTGCCGGCCAGCCAAAAAAACAAAAGTGAAGTTAATATAAAGGATTTTAAAAGATGATAATGGATAGATAAATGAAAACAAATGAGAACTATATGCCATGCTCTTTATCTTTTAGTTCCTTTAAATTATTCCATTGTCCCTATACAACTTCATGTATTGTATTGTTAGTATCAACAAGGCTTTGAAGCATTCAAATTGAATTGACAGATTATGTTGTAAGTAACGGGTATTTACTAATGCTTACAAAAATTATTACAATAGTTTTTTTTAAATCTGTCATTTTATTTTTTGAAATCTATGTCTATTAAATTTTAATTCCCCACAACTTTTTTTTTACAGTTATAAATTATAAAATAATTTAGCATAACACCACCTCTAATCTAAGGACAAGAAGAAAGTTTCTAATGCTCAAATCTTACTGGGATTATATCAAAAATGCTAAATGCCCATCTATTTTTAGTCTAGATTCGTGAAACACATTTTCTTGTTCATTTGAAAGTGTTGAAAATAAAAATTAAGTTAAATTTTAATTTAAAAAAAAAATAATAATAAAAAAACAAATTTTATTCAACATGCCCTTGTTTTAGATTTTAAGTTTTTACAATTTTTTAGCAATATCTTTAGCTCGTGCGTTTTCTCTGACTCCGGTGCACTAAGCTGATGCTGAGATAGAGTAAAAGTTTCACTTTCACAAGTTACTATTTGTCCATATTCATGCTCTTTAGAAGATGGGGATTTCCGATTGACTTGTCAGGTAGAAAAAATACATACTGATATGGATTCCGGTTTGTAGTGGTGTCATCAAACAATTTTTTTTTAAATTACAAAATTTAAGTCCACAATTTGACAAATTAAATTTAGCCTTTCTCTTTGCCATTTCCTTTTAATCCTTTATTTTAATGCGATGAAAACCAAAGTAAGAATGTCTAATAAGTAATTTAATAGTAATTCATTATAATTTGAGATTATATAGCTGTATAAATATATATTCATTTTGTTAACATCATAATCGTTACTGACTTAATGGTACGTTAATCTACATCACATAAAAATGACACTTGAATGATGTCTTCAACCAGGACCGTCTAATGTTAAACTTGGACTTCGCGTCGTCCGCGGACCTGACTGGAGATACGGAGAGGACATAGCAGATGGATTAGTCGGTACTGTTGTGGAAATATCTGGACATGGTGGGTCGACAATCCCCTCCAATTTTGTCTCAGTATTCTGGGACTCAGGCATAAATGACAGATACAGAACTGGGCCTGAGAATGCATTTGACCTGTGCGCCATTGATAACCAAGAGCTGGGTGAGTATTTAATTTAATTTTTTTGTAGTTTTTCTTTTTATTTGTTAAAAACGTATATATTCTATCCCATAATTAAAGTGGGGCATTCAATTATTATGTATTAATTTTATTTTGAAAGCATGGTAAATCTTTTATGTAATGATTTATGTTTAATAACATTTAATAGTTTTGCTTTGTTCATTGTTTTTAACATTTTTCTGAGAACTGTTATTTTAAGATGAACGCTCTGAAGTAAATACAAAAAGTGTTTGGATTTTAAAATTAATAGAGCAATATTGAACCAAAACATTATCAGGGGAGTACTATTACTTGAACAATTGTGAACACTGTAAAGAAAGAGGATTCGCTGGCTATAAGTGGAGTTGCTCAGTCTGTCCTGATTACAGCCTATGCTCGCCTTGTTACATGTCTGACAAACATGATACATCACACCCATTCTTCAGATTTGAACCACACTCAGTAGTTGGGTAAGTCTGTATGGTCAAATAGAAATGACAGCGACCATACCAATTGTGTTTGGCATTATGCACTTTAAGTTGCACGAAATTTTGCATTGAGAACACAACCTAATAATTCCCGTCACCGGTATAAAGTGAAAAGGTGCAATCAGCTGTGTGTAACTGTTATGTTATATATGAATTAAAATATGTAAGGGTAAAATAATTAATCAATCTACAGTAATCAATAAATATTAAATGTAAAAAAAAAAAACAGACTTCAAACATGGATATTTTTTTTTCAAAATTAATAAAAAAATTTTTTATGGCAGATCAACTCGATGATATAAATTACTATTTTTTCCCTTTTTGGGGTCAATTTCAAACAGCCAAACTTTGTTTCTTAGTGAATCAATATATTGGTTTTATTTATTTAAAAAAAAATCATATTTAATTTAACAACATACATATATTCAATAGACGTGTTAACAAAATAAAATTTGAAAAAAATATAAATAATTATGATCGATTTCTTAACATTGAAAAAGAATGTATATTTGACGAGACCAAGTCTTAATGTCAGTAGATAGAACTGAAATCGATCTCGAAAATAAGAAACTATTAAATACATTTTTTTTTTGCAGACATATTGTTCCCTCTCGGAATGACAGCATTTTCACAAATGACAAAAAGCGGGCTAAGGGTATCTTCAAGGACGCCGTTGTTTCCCGCAAACAGGACTCGAGATGGGGTAATGGGTTTTGTGAAAATCGTCACATTAACAGATTAAGACTTCGCATCTAGAATATCTTAACATTTAAAATATATTTATAAGCTAATAATTACTGAAGCATCCCAATTTCAATCAAAGATTTGCATCATAAAAATTCGTAAATGTTTTAATAATACCTACATATAAATTGTTATATAAATATGTTTTTAAATTCTTACTGACATTGAAAAAATTTTGGGATAAAAAGCAAAAGAATATATACATCTTTTCTTTCTATCGACATTTTATTATTCATTAAAAAAATTATAATTTACCAGAGGCATGGCTAGAGTGTTTTGTTCCCGCAGACAAGATTATCTTTAAAGATCATCCATTTCTTTCTTTCAACTCTCAAACCCATTAGTTTTATTAATCAAATAAGATCAAAGCACATTTTGGCGCCCCCTAACTAGTCTGGCGCCCCTCCCACCCCTCTCTCCCCTTAGCTATGCCTCTGAAACTTACCGCACCATTTGCAATTATCAGAACATCAATGATACTGTTTTTAAATGAAAAATATTAGCGACCTATTACTTTCAATAATTCTCTACAATACGTTCATATCGTTATGTTCTACAAGGAGGCAGTGGGGAAATCGGTCAAGTTCTGGACGTTGCAAAAGGCGGTGAAATATCAGTGAGATGGCTCTCTGGGTCGTGTTCCACACACCGTCTTGGACAAATTGACTTGGAATGTGTTAAACAAACCTATGGTGGCTATTATTACAAGAGCCATCTGCCTGTTGTCGGTAATGTATATGAAATTCTTACAGCATTTTTTTTTAAATAGTTTGTTTTTTGTTTTTTTTTGAAAACTTTTATTTGCTTATTTGTTGTTAGATTAAAAAAAAATAATTGAAGATAGCGAAACAAAATGCACTGATCAATAATGGTTTTAAAATTGAATCTCACAGGCGCAAAGAACGAACCAATAATGGGGGCTACACAGATTAATAGACCTCATTATGGAAGAATGGTGAGTACATTATTAATTAACTTATAGCTTGACCTACATTGTGACTTTCTAAAAATAGTTTATTTACAAATTATTCCTTTAAATATTAATAACCTATTGTTTAATAACATCTCCTTATAACACCCCCCCCACCAAAAAAAATAATTAAAAATTAAAAATAAACAAAAAACTAAACAACACTCTAGTTTAGAATAATGTAATTTATCATGAAGGTGTGTATCTACTTTAACTATAATGATACTTCTTATATAAAAATGTTCATTTAGCTGCCAATTGGTTTCGAGAGCCCTGCTGTATTTGGAACGTCTTTTTTTGGAAGCCAGAATAGAATCGGAGAGTTAGACAGCAGAGGCAGAGATGTGTCTTTACGTGGACAGGCCAGCAGGTCGACGGGCGGCCCTTTCAGTTGGGATTCTGACATTTCAGCCAGCAGGCCGACGGGGGGCCCTTTCAGTTGGGATTCTGACACTTCAGCCAGCAACGTCTCGGGTTTAGGAGGTGAAGGCAAATGCCGTTTACGATTTTTAGGTGCACAGGGTACGGAATGTGGACTTATGAAACATATCTTTTATAACAGAACTTTCCTCAGAAAATTATCTATCACATTTATTGTCAATATATAGTATAGAGGGATAGGATCAAAATGTATTAAATGTGCACAATTGGGATTTGTCCATCCCTTAATGTGTTTGGGTAAGAAAAGATTATTCACTGCTACCATGCCCCCTCCAATCCAAACACATATATAATATGTTTTAAAACAAGAAGCAAAATCCTCATTAAAAATGATTAGCTTCTTTTATTTCATGTTTGTTCCATGTTTTTTTTTTCTTTTTGTATGGTCGAAGAAATTAGAGAATCATTGATTTTTCAGCACCGAACAAACATACAAAATTCATTAACCCAAAATGTCTCTCTTTATTTTAATTCAATATTATGCTATGTAATGAGAATATTTTTCTTTTATAATGAAACGAGTCCATAAATTACATCTAAAATGTTAAGATTTAAAAAAAAATCTTTCTTTATATTTAGGAAGTGATGGCAATGCCAGCACTATCGCCCGTAGGGGCGCTAATGACACATTTCCATACCGTGGTCAAGTTTCTCTCCAGTCGCAGAATGGGTCAAACATAAACCTTGAAATTCAATTCAGCGGAAATGTGGATCTCACGTTCTCTGAAAGACCACCATGTAAGTATATATGTATACCCTAAAACCACCATGTAAGTATATATGTATACCTAAAAACCACCATTTAAGTATACATGAATACCCTAAAACGACCGTGTAAGTATATATGTATACCTAAAAACCATGATGTAAGTATATATGTATACCCTAAAACCACCATGTAAGTATATGTGTATACCCTAAAACCATAATGTAATTATATATGTATACCCTAAAACCACCATGTAAGTATATATGTATACCTTCAAACCACCATACAAGTATATCTGTATATCTTAACCACTATGTAAGTATATCTGAATACCCTCAAACCATCATGTAAGTATATATGTGTACACTAAAACCACCGGTCAAGTATATCTTTACAACCTCTAATGTGTATAACTATTCATTTTAAACTTTGTATACAAGCTTAAAATATATATGCAGCGCAATACGCATTCCGGAAACGACATAGACATCGTTTACTTTTCTAGTCCAATCGCGAACTTTCCACAAAATACTATGAGAACAGAGTAATTACTTTTAGTTGGTAGTGGTCAGGGTTTCTTTGAGCCCCCCTCCCCCCCCCCCCGGGAGAAATGTGTCAATAAATTTTAAAATTTAAATGATAGAAAACCCTACCGGTTCTAAATTTTATTTATGTGCGCCATTCATCGTTTACAAGTAATGGAACTAATAAAATATCGCTTCATTCGATATATATCGATAATCCACATTGCTCGGGTTAATCTTGTTACAGGCTTATAGAATTCGATTATAAATATCGTATTGTTTTGAAAATTAGTCGCGGCTGTTCATGAGCCAAAACTTTTTGTTGTTCGCATTTATCGGCATTTTTATTTATTTATATTTTGGTGATTTACAAGATGAAATAATTTAATAACACTGTATTAAACTGACTTTATTACATCCGTATAAAGGTCTATAAATGGAATAAAGTTGTTGCTAAGTTTTAAGCATATGCAGTCTTTTTTTCAATTTACGTTTCATCATAAAAGCATGACTATTAAAGTAGAGATAAGTGTTAATTATAAAATGTAAAATAGCATCATGCTTTTAAGAATTCATTTTTAGCATAAATTGTAATGTTCTTGATTCCATCCTTGTATATTGAGTTAGATAAAATCAAAACTTTTTTTAAAAAAATGATATTTTAAAACAAAAAATGAGGAATTTAATGTTTGCATTCAAATTGTGGACGGTTGATCAATTATTATTATTAAACCCTCTGCTTTGAAAAGACAGTGCAACTAGATTTAAAGTTGGAGACAGTGTCAAGATCGGTGTGCAGTTTTCAGAGCTCAAGAGACTGCAGCGTGAACATGGTGGAATCAAGAGGGGTATGATACAGGTATTAGAAATGAGAGAAAGGAAATCCAGTTGTTAATCTCCTTATTTATCCTTAACTCCCTCTTCGCCCACTTTCCGCTCTCCCTCTACCCACTCTCATTCTCTCTCTCACTCTCCCTCTCTCGCTCTCTCTATCTCTCTCTCTCTCTCTCTCGCTATCCCTCATTTTTTTTAGTTCAAAACATTTTTCGTTGTTCAGGAATTGTATTACTTTCTTTTGGTAACTACCATTGCAAGTGATATAAATGAATTGGATCGAAAGTGTCACATCACTAGTAATTATGTCATCATGAAATTTGTTTCTCATAATTATTGGTCAAAGATATATTTGAAAATAATGAATTTACCACAATCATATGTCATAGATAAAATATGGTATTTAAATTTTGAAAAGAATGAAACAAAGTTAGAATTATCTAGTTCTTTTAATTTTAGCTCACTATTTCAGTACCAAGTATAACATAAATAAATGACTCTAAGTAGCCTTATCACACATGAATATGAATACTTTTGGGATATAAGCAACAGGGTAAATATTTCTTATATAAGACATAAAGTGTTGGGACTTGGGGAGAAACAGGCCAATCAGGAAAAGGGGCTTGAATAATGGAGGTTCGTTTTGAGAAGACTGAACAGAGACGGCGGTTGATGTTGTAACGATGATTTATATTGTGTTGATACATTTATCAAGTAAAGAAAATTAAAATTATTTTATTAGGAAGTTAGTAAATGAAAATCATGAGAGAAGATTTCGAAGTATTTTTTCCGAATTTTGTGCAATGTATTTGTTATTGTGAATTTCGATAATAAAATATCAGTCTCTATTTCAATCACTTCGCCTCTGGAATTATTTGCAACAAAATTGTACAGTGACCAACCAAAATATTAAAACCTGTTTCAATTCTCATTAGTAGTCCAAGCAATAACTGCATCAGAAAAAAAGACATTGGAATCGTCGGCTAAGGTTAAAATAATATCGAGCTACACCTTCGTCTTGTACTACTAGAAGCCCACGTTATGTCGTGCCGCTTGGCTTCAATGAACACTAAAATTACTTTTTTTCAGCACCTCAAAAAAAAGGGTACAGTGTATTGTGTCCTTGGCGACGGTGACATAATGGTCAAATTTGGAGATGACGGGCCGTTCATTTTCAATCCTGCCGCTCTTACCAAGGTTTTTTACAATTTATTTTTAAGAAAAAAATATTTTCGTTATAAATAAATCATAGAAACCATTAGGTATACCCGTACAGTGAAAACTGTCAAAACTTAGAGATAGAAGATGACTAGGATCTAAGTGTTCGAGAGCTCTGAGAAAACCTTCAGAAGACATCCCGGGGTGAGCTGCGTCAAGGCATCTACACTCTCTGAAACGATGAGGGATTCTGATGAGTGGAGCTCCCCGGGGGGGGGTGCATAGGAGCTTCCGTCGATGACTGTCATTCCTTATTAACGATTTTCTGCATCAGCGATGTCATAACAGGTATTCTAAAATTATGAGAGATGGGGCCAAGCTCACATTATTAATACGTTCAATTTTTAATAAATTTTTTTTTACGAATGTAAAAACTCAAAAAAAAGTGATTAGAAAGAAGAAAACAAACGTGATATGCAACCAAGAAAGAATTACGTTTTTAAAAAAACATATTTTACCTCCCAGAGTAGTCTTTACGATGATCTAGGTTTCATTATCCATATTATTTAGCATGTTTATTGTTGCGTCTCCACAGCAAACGCTAAGCCGGCGCGTTCCATAGGTCATCGGCTGCCGACTGTCGCTTACAAAAGCTGAGCAGTTATCTCAAGTCAGTGCACCCACAGTTCTATGCATGGACGAAATACTTCACACTCCTTGGGCGACGTTAGTTGTATCCTTCAGTTCACGGCGCACGTATCACTGAAACTCACCAGTCTCCATATGGAATAAAACAAATCCACAATTTTACCTAGTTGCCCTGTCTTTTTCCTGTTTGGTTTTTAAAATTTTGCTAAAATCACTTCCTGTCTTTTTCCTGTTTGGTTTTTAAAATTTTGCTAAAATCACTTCCTGTCTTTTTCCTGTTTGGTTTTTAAAATTTTGCTAAAATCACTTCCTGTCTTTTTCCTGTTTGGTTTTTAAAATTTTGCTAAAATCACTTCCTGTCTTTTTCCTGTTTGGTTTTTAAAATTTTGCTAAAATCACTTCCTGTCTTTTTCCTGTTTGGTTTTTAAAATTTTGCTAAAATCACTTCCTGTCTTTTTCCTGTTTGGTTTTTACAATTTTGCTATAATCACTTCCTGTCTTTTTCCTGTTTGGTTTTTAAAATTTTGCTAAAATCACTTCCTGTCTTTTTCCTGTTTGGTTTTTAAAATTTTGCTAAAATCACTTCCTGTCTTTTTCCTGTTTGGTTTTTAAAATTTTGCTAAAATCACTTCCTGTCTTTTTCCTGTTTGGTTTTTACAATTTTGCTAAAATCACTTCCTGTCTTTTTCCTGTTTGGTTTTTAAAATTTTGCTAAAATCGCTTCCTTTACACTTTTTTTTGTTTTACTTTGCTTCTGTCTGGCTTTTTTCGCCCACTCCTATTTTTACTCCCTCCTTTTTTAGGTAGGATATCTGTATATAGATATTATGTACATTTAATTTATACATCTTTGTCTTTTTGTGGTACTGTTCGGCATGTGCCGTAACGCAAACTTTTGTATTCTGTAAAATTATCATTAAAGCTTACCTTATATTGGTATTTTAACGCAAATTGTGGGTTTCTAAATAATCTATTTTAAAGCTTTATGGCAGTCCAACACTTTTTATAATTAGTTAATTAAAACTCACCACATAGCTTGTCCTACCAAGAACAACACAACTGATAGAAAAAAATCAAACTACCTACAGATGCATAGAGAAGACAATGAATGAATCAAGCGTGTGCCGTGTCTTTCATCGTTCTCTTTCCAAGCTTTCTTCTTTTTTTAAAATATATTTCATATTCACACATTCAACTCTTGGATAGCGGCAATGAGATGAAAGGCAAGAGATAATTCAGATGCCAGACTACGAAATTTATTGGGTTTTTTGGTGTGTTTTTGTTATTTTTTTTTGGAAGATACATTTAAAATGCCAACAAATAGTGGGATAAAAACCACAAATTGTATTTCTTTTGAAAGTAGAATACGCCGGAACGGGTTGCTGTTTTTAATAATAAACGTTTTTATCATATAAAAGTTTCCTTTGTGTTTTTTTTTTTTTGGTACTTCAATAGGATTTTACTTGCCATAACACATTAACAGACCATCTATAATACTCCTAATAATCCTATAAGATTATGTTTAGAAATAATAATAAACAATAACAGGTTTGAAGGTCACATTAAAAAAAAATAATTTATTGATGACTGTATCTTACTAAATGTTGATATTGAGGGAATTTCACAAGTTCTCAACATCAATGATTAAAAACTTCAGGTGAACATTTCCTGTTCCTGTGCTAGTATTGGAGAAAAAAAAATCTCAACTCTTCATCTATGCAAGTTTGATGCTGTATGAATTGTAAAAGTAGAAACATTGTAGAAAAATTAGATTAACACACACGATGAGGACAGGGACGTCATTTGGGTAGGGCAGCGTGGGGCATATGCCCCCCCCCACCCTGAATGTGCAGGTTTTATTTAAATTGATACGTACTGTGGCGCCTCCAGTAATAAACAAATTAACGAGCCGACCAAGTTTTGTTTTTGCCCCCCCCCCACCCCTGATAAAACCTGAAATGACGCCCCCCCCCGGGGGAGAGGAAAATAGATTTGAGGAAGAGATCAAATCTGTCAAGAGGCAAATTGAAAATATAAGAGAAATTATTATATTAATAATAAAGATACAAGGAGTTGATTATTGTTAAGTGTATGTTTTTAGAACAATAGAAATGTATCATACTGCACTAATGCCTTGATATATGGATTAATTAGTATGGCTTTATAATGGGTGAAACAAAACCACGTAACACCCCCCACGGCCATTGAATGGCCCAAATCAGACTCGGCTTGACTTAACTGTTTTCTAACGTGACCGCTCATTTTTGTTGCAACTTATACACCTTTTAAATTCTAGCGTAATTCTAGTTCGATTCTAACTCACAAGTGTCTGTTTGTTCCATTTGAGCACAACTGTTAGGTGACAACGTCTACGTCTTGATAAAGTTAATACTTAAGTATCCATTGATTGTCTTTGGGAACGGAATATTTAATAAATAAATAGTATTTATTATAATTTATATATTATTTGTTTAGAGCAATATAAAAATAAATTAGTGAAAATGATGAAACAAAATTAATTAAATAAACTTCAGAATAAGTTGAAAAAAAACTTCAAAATAAATATTTAATAGCTGAGTGGATCTTATCAAATTCTTCAGATTAACTTTGCTGTTGTTCGTGAGGGCCTTGTCGATTGACTGGCAGGTAAAATTCGGCTAATTGCCCCACTTTCCATCAACCTATCGAGCACAAACTTGGCCCATAGACTCGATCCAAATGACAACACACTCTTTCAAATTTTCAGCCCCACCAACCCCCACCCCTAAAATAAATGTTTCTGATTTTTCAGGTGGACAATAAATTAAATTCCCAATTAATGCGCTAAATGTGTGTTTTTTTTTTAAATATCGTAACTTCTTTTGGTGCGTAATATTTTCTTTTGTTTTTCTAACATTGTTGGAGAAATAAATATGCGGTGTAAACATGGTTGGTTCATTAGAATATTAATATAGTTCAGGGACGTGATACAAATGTGCGGTTGGGATCCTTGAAAAAAAGGGGGTGGGGGGAGAGCACTGACTAAGTCTGAGTCAGTGGCTTCCGGTCCGCACTCGCGTAGAGTACAAAATTGCAACTCTGTGCTACCGCTGCTTGCATGATCTGGCACCGTCCTATCTCAAAGCGCTACTTACGTCTTATGTACCCACGAGACAACTCCGCTCATCTGATAGTGGCAAACTCTCGATACCACGTGTTCACCTTGAGACTTACGAGGGGGGGCACTTTCGCATTTGCTGGCCCAACAATTTGGAACCCTCTTCCTATCGCTATCAGAAAAGTCAGACACTGGAGTGTTTCAAAATTGATTTGAAGACTTATCTTTTTCCCAAACACCTGCTGGGGTGATGTTGTCTATCTAGCTATTATCTTTTAGATGTATATTGGCCTGTGTTGGTTATGGTTGAAGGTATGAAAGACTTAGAATGGGTATTCTTGTATGTAGTTTTTGTAATGTTTAATTTTGTACCCCAATGTGGTATGTACCGCGCTTCGAGCCTTTGGGGATGAAGTGTGATTTTTAAATAATCTTTATTATTATTATTAATAAAAAGTAAAAGGCTAAGGCAAGGGCAGGGGCGTAGCAAGGGGAGGGAGGAGGGAGGCCAAATTCGAAAGTCCCCCCGGGCCTCTACTTGAGGGGGGCACCATGGGAAACAATAGTTGGGAGTAAACATTCCATCAAGACATGTGGGTATCACTTAGAACTGCACTACCTGTTGTAGTTTTTGAGATTTTCACCTGCTATTTACGAAAGGACTCGTGAGGAGATACTGATCTTCCATCGAGCGCCTCCCCAGGTGGCGGATAGGGGAAAGCCCACCAGATATGGAATGTACCGTGGAAATAAAATACCCAGGGTGGACCAAAATCAGTACCCACTGCCTTGTAGGAACTAGAGGGATCCACAAAGGCTAGGGACCCGACCCAATACAAAGGCAGCTACCATGGGAGCTGCAAGGGGCACCCCCCCCCCTCAGACGGTTGTGCGCAGGGCTGACGACCCTGTCAAGTAAAAAAGGAAGTTTTTCGAAAGTTAAACCACATACAGAAAAACGGACCGATATTTATGGATATCGACCCATGCCTGACCACAAATATGGTATATGGATATTGACTTGGAATGTACTGAGTTTATTCAGAGAAGGTGCCTCAGTGATGAATTGCTTATTATAGAATTGTGATTGCGGCACTGCAGGAGATTAGATGGAAAGACTCAGATATCCTAAATACTAAGGAACATACAATATTCCACAGTGGAAACAACACAAACACCTTAGGAGCAGGATTTGCAGTCTAAAGAGAGACAGCAAATGCAGTCATGGGGTTTAAACCAGTGAGTGAAAGATTATGCTCCATAGGGATTAGAGGAACAATGTTTAACATCACGTTAATCTGCGCACGTGCTCCAACGGAAGATACAGATGAAAGCATGAAGGAAACTTTCTACGAAACACTGGAAAGAGTATTTGATGAGGCTCCACGCCATGATATCAAAATAGTCCTTGGCGATTTCAATGCGAAAATTGGGAAAGAACTAGTTTACAGACCAACAATCGGAAAGGAAAGTATGCATGATGATAGCAATGACAACAGAACACGTGTTAAAGACGCTACTGGAAAAGGAATGATAACTAGTAGCACAGTTTGCCAACATAAACAAATACATAAAGCGATATGGATATCTCCAGATGGATTTACCCGTAATCAAAGAGACCACGTACTCATCGACCGGAGGCATGGCTCGGACATATCAGATGTGAAAAGTTGTAGAGGGGTAAAAATAGACTCAGACCACATGCTTGTTAGAGTCAAATATAAGCAAACAATTTGCAACATTAACAATAAATAAAATAAAAGAGAAAAACAGTACAATAGCCAGAAACTGAGTAGGGACCCAAAAATTACTGAGGAATATCAACAGAAGATTGAAACTCTGCTAGAATTATCCAAAAGAGAATCAGCCAGCAACGTTGATACAAACCAGCTATGGGAAAAGATCAAGCAAATAGTTACAAGTGTAACAAAGGAAACGATTGGATTTAAAATGGCAGTGAAATTAACAGGATGGTATGACGCAGAATGAAAAGAACTTATAGAACAAAGAAACAAAGCTCGGCTAATGATGCTGCAAAGGGAAACAAGAAGAACACGACAATTATATAATGAAGCAAGAAGGGTGGCCAGCAAAATTGGCAGAAACAAAAAACGTGTCTGGGAAAAATAAAAAAAATAGTTGAGATAGAAGAGTCAGCAAAAAAAAAGAGATTTGATGAGAATGTACCTGAAGATAAAGCAGGAAAAGAATGGCTTTCAAGCCGATCCCACATGTGTGAAAGCATGGATGGAGAATTGATCACAGAGAGCAGTGGAGTGCTAGAGAGATGGGCACAACACTTTGAAGGCCTACTGAATGGCTCAGGTGGAGGAACCAATGAGGATTACGCCCCTCCACAAGGAGAACCGGACCCACTGGTCAACCAACCAACATTAAATGAAATAAAAGATGAAATCTCTATCATGAAAAATAACAAAGCCCCAGGAATAGACCTTATCTCTGCAGAACTCATAAAGCTAAGTGGTAACGAACTGCATAGGCAAATACACGAACTTATAACCAGAATCTGACAGGAGGACGAAAGGCCAATTGAATGGGACACGGCACTTATAATCCCAATCCACAAAAAGGGATCTAAGTTGATCTGCTCAAACTATAGAGGTATCTCCCTTCTTAATGTAATGTACAAAATCCTCACAACTCTTAAAGCGAGAAAATTGGACAAGTATAGTGAAGAGATCCTAGGGGACTATCAATGTGGATTCCGGCAGACTAGGTCAACCACGGATCATATTTTTACTATAAGATGTCTCCTGGAGAAATGCTACGAATATAACATCGACATACACCAACTATATGTGGATTACAAAACAGCATACAGTAGCGTAAACAGGAATTATTTATACAATGCTCTACAAGAACTTGGAGTCCCTAACAAGCTTACTTGGCTCATACATATGACAATGGCCAACTCCAAAAGTACAATCAAGGTACAATGAGAATACTCTAGGGAGTTCCCAGTTAATCGGGGCCTCAGACAAGGAGACTCACTATCATGTATCCTGTTTAATATCACACTAGAAAAAGTTATTAGAAGCATACACATTAGCACCAGTGGAATCATAACAAATTAGTTCCAGAGAGATACTACTAAACAACGACCATAAGGAACATTATATAGCCAACCATTGCAGTGCCTGGCATATGCAGACGATATAGCACTACTAGGTAGAAACCGTAATGACATAATCAAAGCATTCAGGGAACTTGAAAATGCCTCATTCAAAGCTGGCCTTGATATAAATGAACCGAAGACAAAATATATGATAATGTCAAGAAACTCCCATGTTGATGGTAACATCATTATAAACAGCCACAAATCAGAGAGAGTGGCTACATTTAAATATCTAGGGTTAACTATAAATGAGCACAATGAGATAATGTCGGAGGTGAAAGAAAGAATAACAGCAGGCAACCGTTCCTATTTCAGCCGACGAAAGCTACTGGGAAACAAAAACCTCTTAAGGGGAAAAAAGAAGACAATATACACCACCATCATAAGACCTGTAGTAACGTACGCTTGTGAGACCTGGACCCTCACCAGTAAAGCAGAGAACCTGCTCAACACATGGGATAGGAAAATCCTCCAAAAAATATACCGACCAGTGTTAGAAAATGATATCCAAGAACTTTACTATTTGTACAAAGAGCCACCCATAGTCACAATGATAAAAAAAGGCAGACTACGCTGGGCAGGACATGTTGAAAGGATGCCGGATTTACACCAGTTCAGGGGTTCGATCATGGAGACGGAAAACCATGGATCGCTCCGAGTGGAAGGATGTGGTGGAGCAGGCCAGGGCCTTACATGTTCTGTAGTGCCACTGATGATTATGATTTACGAAAATTGTCCTTCAAGTTTTGCCATTTTGTTTTCACAACTTCAGCTGAATATTAAAACATATATTATTGCATTTAAATATGTTAACAACACATGCACACTTTATTGGCACCCTATTTAGTAAATGTTTCTAACATTAGATTTCTTAAAAAAACATTCAGAATAAAAGACCTTTCACATTACAAATAAATAACTCACTTTGGTTGCCACTGAAAATGAAGGTATACAATTTTGATTTTGTGAACATTTTTATAACATTAAACAATCATTTCCATATATTATAAAAATGTGTGTTTTAGGTCTATTTATAATAATATATAGTAAAATGTAAAGTCTTATTCCTATGAGTTGTAGTCATAGTAAAAAATATGGTAAATGGAATTTTAGGCATATTTTGAATTTAAGTACTTTACACATTTTGGTGACATCAATATTATAAGATCCTGGTTTTAGATGCTTTCGGTCACACCCTTGCCAACATCAGAACAAATAGGGATATATCGGGTTTGTTGGTTTATTCAATCGATAGATGGATGAAGATGACGTCACGAGCATTCAGTATATTCAGAGGCCTAAGATCAGGTGTTGTTGTTCTTCAGTTGCTCCCGTCTTTAGGAGTCTCATGTTGAGGTCGTCTCTTCATTCCCACCGTGTGCTGTCTGTACTAAAGCTGAAATAAAAGATCACACGGTGAGAGTTAATAATTTATGAGACGAAACAATTTTCTGATCAAACAGTCTAAATAACAGAGTCATACCCTAACCAGGGTCGGCGCTAGAAGGAGGGTGCGGGGTCTCAGGCTAATTGAATTTTGCGGGGCCCTTGAAGTTATATATTCCGCTGAAAGGATATTAAGACACGTTATACGTCGTGCTGGGGCCATGCTGGTCATAATGGGACGCGTCATAACGGATATTTGTTCACTCGCTGAGTTAGACCATTTAACTATCTTATAACTCCGAATATTGTGTTGACTGAATTAGGAACTATGAGTAGGGTTAGGTATATTATACATTATATACCACGGGAACGCGCGGGGCCTTGGGCGGTCGCCCTCTAGGGAATCCCCTAGCACCGGCCCTGCTTTGACAGACTCGTTCCAAGAGCGACTCGTAATGTTTGAGAGGCATACCGTAATTGAATAATACTCTGAGAGCCATACACTGGGAGAACATAATCTAAAAGATGCATATCCGATAGTGTTACACTCTGAGATAGTTGTCGCTTGACAAAATCATGCTTAAACTGAGTTTTTTAAATTTTTTTAAAAAATTAAGTATTTGCTGATCGTAAGATACATTTTTCTTGACTCAAGCGCGTCTAACATTCTACAACCAGCACTAGCAGCAGAGTGGAATGCCATTTTGTTCTCTTAAGCCAAACAAAGTTTCAATGAATTTCCAAACTAAATGAAAGCCACGGGTGATACTTGATGGCACATTATGTCATACATGGGTGTCAATTAAAGACGATGTATGTCATATATAGGTGCACTTAATGGCACTGTATGTCATATAAAGGTGTCACGTAGTGGCACATTATGCCATGCGTAGGTGTCAGTGTTTTGGCTCTCGTTTCGAACTCATGGAGTTAATGAAATTATTCTTTTAATATTGCATTACAAATCAAGAATCTTTTAAGCGTTGTATCGTCTTCCTCTTAGTCTCACTCGATGCAATGGAGGAAACTAGGTTATTTTTAAAAAACACAAACTTGAAAAAAAATTAAAAAATATGAATATCTATCTATCTATCTATCTATCCATCTATATATATATATATATATTTATAAGAAACCGTAAAAGGACCATTAATTATGCTCTCTGACAACGAATATGGCAACGGGAATCAGGCTTAGAAAAGTACCATAATTGATTTAAACTCACAATATAAACGTATATTTACAGGCTCATCGTTATTTAAAGGGTGACAATCAAGAACAGTTTCACATCCACCGGGAAGGACGGGGTTATCCTCCCGTGTGGCACCTTTGCCTATGTTCTAAGCCTTGCGAAGGAAGAATAGCGTCCGTGTAAACCAGGGGTCTCAAACTCAAATCACCTGGGAGCCGCAGGAGGTAGAGCCGGAGTGAGACTGGGCCGGATCATGTATTCCACAAAAAAAGTGATTACAATTTCAATAAAGTACAACTGTTTTATAATCTGCTCAACCTTTATAAATAACAAATAAAAACATTAAGTTTTCTCAAGAACTAGGCTTTACTTTCTTCCACCTACTCACTGTTGCCAGAGACCTGGGTCGCATCATGTATTCCACAAAAAAAGTGATTACAATTTCAATAAAGTACAACTGTTTTATAATCTGCTCAACCTTTATAAATAACAAATAAAAACATTAAGTTTTCTCAAGAACTAGGCTTTACTTTCTTCCACCTACTCACTGTTGCCAGAGACCTGGCAGAGCTTCTTTTTACACAACTGAGTAAAATTTGGCTTAAGTGAGGAAGCAACTGAGACCCTTAGTATAGCTTGAAGATGCTCATCAGTGAGTTTGGCCCTGAACTTTGACTTGATAAAGTTCATAGTGGAAAATAGCTTTTCACAAAGACATGATCTTCTTGAACAAACTGGAAATCTCAGCGAAAGTAAAGGGACATCCTTTCATAAAATGTCCCTGCTGTCTGTTTTTTTTTCATTCACTTCTCTGAACTTAGGATTGCACTGAAGATCAATCAGCTCCATTTGAAACGAAAAAAAAAAGTGTGTGTGTGTGTGTCTGGTGGGGTGGGGGGTGGCATCTTCCACATTAAAGGAGAAAGGGTCAGCGAAAGCTAAAAAGTGGCTGTGTGTGTTTTGAAGTAAAGAAAATGTTATCAAATTCTTCCTGCAGCTTTGCAATGACATCACTATACTTACTACTAAGTTACTACTGAATGGTGTGCTCAAGTCCATGAGTACTTTGCATGTTGGGAAAGTTTAGAGGTTCCTCTAAGAACCATAAAACAAGTTATACGAGTCAAAATGATCAATCCATTGATCGTGGGCCCTCAAATATAGAAGAAGAAGAAGTTTTGTGCAGCAGTCTTGTCGAGTACATTCATCCCCTGTGTAATGTCAACAAAAAAAGCCAAGTCCATGATTGATTTGGTATCACTTAGTACAGGAACAAACAACCCATTATTCTCCATGTAGGCTTTAAATGCTAAAACGTGTTCAAAACAGTAAGCAGGAGCAGGCCATATCTGTGAATTATTGATGCGAGAGAAGATGCTATTGTAAGGAGAATGAATTTTAAAAAATTATCGTAGAAAAGGCCTTTTTGACTAACCCTATTATGAAAGTGACCAAGCGGACAGGCTCGGAATTTCTCTCACTCGTAAACACTAGGGGCAATTTTAATAGGTATTCTTTGATGCTGTTTCAGGTGGCTACGCTTTTTTACAACATTATGGTAATGCATTACCCACCACCTGACTTTTTAAACTTTTATCAAATCCGCACTTTGGCCATGCTAGTCTAATAAAATGCTATACAATTTTTAAAAAAAACATACAAATATAATAAAATCAGTAGTCGATGAGATTCGACTGAAGCCGTCGCGGAGGGTCACATTATAGATATGAGAATGGGGAAAACGCGTGGGTCGCATCAACACTAAACTTTGCTGCCATTAGTGGGCCGCAAAATATCGTCTTGAGGGCCGCAAATGGCCCGCGGGCCACGAGTTTGAGGCCCCTGATGTAAACCTAAAAATCCTGCCCCGTCGCTCCCTGTCCGTTTCATTAACAGATGATTCTTGACATAGGCCACTGGCACAGTTAAACACTAAGTGAATACATTGATTTTTTAAAAAAAAAGTAATTGCAGATTAAAACCAGAACACAATTCAAACCGACTGGGGGACATGCAGCTGATGAAACTGGACAATCCTGGTACAACTGAGACATCTGGCAAATCTATACATAGAATTAAAGATGCGTTTATATATAAACATTTGTTTCAACTCTAATTACGTGATGTTCGTTCATACAGGTAATTCCTGTAACCTTCCTTGCCTTCCATATACTTCAGAGTGTAACGCCATAGCTTGCCAAGCTGAATCCCGAGCAAGGCTAGGAAGCCCAAGACTACAAATGAGACAGCCACTAAAGCCGGCAGACTCACTACTTGCTCATACAACACTGTTGTCTCGATTGGGGCTGGAAAGGCCAAAATGAAACAAAAATAAAACGTGTACAGAAATACTAGCCTGGATTTTTTTTTAAATTGTAATATATTCGTCAATGTGATGCATACACAGTGATGGGTAAACCGTGGGAAACCTAAAGCAATTGAGGCAGTCGTGCCCACCAAGTTACGATGACACTGTTCTATTGATAAAAAAAAAAAAAACTTACGTACCCTCTCTATTAACGAAAAATATCTGCCTAGTTTCAGTATTTGACTTGAAACTGCAAAACAACAAAAAGGCATCCTCGTCTGTGGCATTCTCAAATAAAATGTCTAGCCTCAAAGTCAGGTTTCCAGCTGGTGCCTGCAGTGCGGTCCCGTTGGGCTGGATGTTCTGGTCGCCAGAAATCTAGAAAGAAAGTTCTCGAATGAAAATTTTGACGAGGTAGGCGTTAAGGGGGGAGGAAAGGGTTGTTGGGAGCGTGGGGGGGGGCGAAAGGGTTTATTCCGAGGGTGAAAGAATGAGAAGGTGATGTGATGGAATGGCGAAATGTGTCGGTGGTGGAGTAGGTTGATGGGGGAGAATGAGTAGCTTAATTTGGCGGTGGAGTAGGTATATGGGGAGAATGGTTAGGTTATGTGGTGGAGTGGGTAAATAGATGGGTGGGAAGAATGGAAAAGTTATTGTAGTGGATTGAGTGTATGATAGGGAAGGTAAGAATGTGTAGTTTTGTGGTGGTGGAGGAGTGGGTAGGTGGTGGGGGATGAGAAACTATAGTGCCGGTCAGAATGGTAGGGCTGCAGGAGTGCGTTTGTGTAATGAGTGTGGCGAGAAAGGTTTGTTTATGATGTTTGAGGATTAAGTGCGTAATTGGGATGGGAGAATGGGTAGGATATCGGTGGATGAATGGGTTAAGTTGTCAGACTGAAAGAACTGGCTTTGTGGTCAAACTGGAAAATGGGTTTGGTGGTCAGACTGGAAGAATGGGTTTGGCGGTTAGACTGGAAGAATTCGTTTTGTTGTGAGACTGAAAGAATGGGTTTGGTGGTCATACTGGAAGAATGGGTTTGGCGGTTAGACTGGAAGAATTCGTTTTGTTGTGAGACTGAAAGAATGGGTTTGGTGGTCATACTGGAAGAATGGGTTTGGTGGTCATACTGGAAGGATGGATTTGGTGGTCATACTGGAAGAATGGTTTTGATGGTCATACTGGAAAAATTCGTTTTGTTTTGAGGCTGGAAGAAAGGGTTTGGTGGTCATACTGGAAGAATGGGTTTGGTGGTCAGACTGGAAGAATTCGTTTTGCTGTGAGACTGGAAAAATGGGTTTGGTGGTCAGAGTGGAAGAATGGGTTTGGTGGTCAGACTGGAAGAATGGGTTTGGTGGTCAGACTAGAAAGATTGTTTTGGTGGTTAGACTGGAAGAAAGGGTTTGATAGTCAGAACGGATGAATGGGTTTTGTTGTGAGACTGGAAGAAGGACTTAGGTGGTCAGACTGAAAGAATGGGTTTGGTGGTTAGACTGGAAGAATTCGTTTTGTTGTGAGACTGAAAGAATGGGTTTTATGGTCATTCTGGAAGAATGGGTTTGGTGGTCATACTGGAAGAATGGTTTTGATGGTCATACTGGAAAAATTCGTTTTGTTTTGAGGCTGGAAGAAAAGGTTTGGTGGTCATACTGGAAGAATGGGTTTGGTGGTCATACTGGAAGAATTCGTTTTGCTGTGAGACTGGAAGAATGGGTTTTGTGGTCATACTGGAAGAATGGGTTTGGTGGTCATACTGGAAGAATGGATTTGGTGGTCATACTGGAAGAATGGATTTGGTGGTCATACTGGAAGAATGGGTTTGGTGGTCATACTGGAAGAATGGGTTTGGTAGTCATACTGGAAGAATGGGTTTGGTGGTCATACTGGAAGAATGGGTTTGGTAGTCACACTGGACGAATGGATTTGGTGGTCATACTGGAAGAATGGGTTTGGTATTCATACTTGAAGAATGGATTTGGTGGTCATACTGGAATAATGGGTTTGGTAGTCATAGTGGAAGAATGGATTTGGTGATCATACTGGAAGAATGGGTTTGGTGGTTATACTGGAAGAATGGGTTTGGTGGTCATACTGGAAGAATTCGTTTTGTTGTGAGACTGGAAGACTGGGTTTGATTCTTACACTGGAAGAATTGGCTTTTTCAGGCAGAAAGAGTCGGGTTTAGTCTGACATGAAAAATTGAATGATTGTGAACTGCAGGAGCAGTTATGTTGAGATGAGAAATAAAGGGGTTGCTGGTCGGTAGTGTGGTGGATGTGGAAGTGAGGGTTGGGGTTCAGAGTGCAAAATTGAGTTTGTGGTTGAAAGAATTAATTCTGGATGCAGGAATCGCTATTTGGGTGGGATTAGTGGGTTAATGGTTGAAGTGAAAAAATCGGTCGTTGGTAAAGATGGAATAATGCTTCGGTGGATAGCATGCAGCATCCAGCATGTTGATTGGTCGGAGGAATCGGTGCATGTTGATTGGTCGGAGGAATCGGTGCATGTTGATTGTTCGGAGGAATCGGTGCATGTTGATTGGTCGGATGAATCGGTGCATGTTGATTGGTCGGAGGAATCGGTGCATGTTGATTGGTCGGAGGAATCGGTGCATGTTGATTGTTCGGAGAAATCGGCGCATGTTGATTGGTTGGAGGAATTGGTGCATGTTGATTGGTCGGAGGAATCGGTGCATGTTGATTGGTCGGAGGAATCGGTGCATGTTGATTGGTCGGAGGAATCGGTGCATGTTGATTGGTCGGATGAATCGATGCATGTTGATTGGTCGGAGGAATCAGTGCATGTTGATTGGTCGGAGGAATCAGTGCATGTTGATTGGTCGGAGGAATCTGTGCATGTTGATTGGTTGGAGGAATCGGTGCATGTTGATTGGTCAGAGGAATCGATGCATGTTGATTGGTCGGAGGAATCGGTGTATGTTGATTGGTCGGAGGAATCGGTGCATGTTGATGGGTCGGAGGAGCGGTGCATGCTGGTTGGATGTTGATTGGTCGGAGGAATCGGGGCATGTTGATTGGTCGGAGGAATCTGTGCATGTTGATTGGTTGGAGGAATCGGTGCATGTTGATTGGTCGGAGGAATCGATGCATGTTGATTGGTCGGAGGAATCGGTGTATGTTGATTGGTCGGAGGAATCGGTGCATGTTGATTGGTCGGAGAATCGGTGCATGCTGATTGGTCGGAGGAATAGGTGCATGTTGATTGGTCGTAGGAATCGGTGCATGTTGATTGGTCGGAGGAATCTGTGCATGTTGATTGGTCGGAGGAATCGGTGCATGTTGATTGGTCGGAGGAATCGGTGCATGTTGATTGGGTGGTTGGCAAAATGGAGGAGCGTGCTGTGGTCGGAGATGGAAAATGCATAGAAGGTGATGGGGCTTAAAGAATGGGTAAGGCATGGGGTTTTGCGAATGGGTTAGTGCTTTTGTTAAAATCATAGGTTGTTGTTGTTGGGAATTGAAGAGTGTGTAACTCGTGGGGTCGCAACAGTGGGTTAACAGTGTCAAAGCTTAGGAGTGAGTTTTGATGAATATCAAGGCCGCTGCATACGCTTGAATGATCTTTATTTGAACTTTCTTGTCAAAGAAACCTACCAAACAGTTGCACGAATCGACGGATGCTATTCAAAGGACCGCCCCTGGGAAATGACTCCTAAAAACTACAAAGAGAAAAGTGAGTACGTATTTACCAGTTTGGTCGCGCTAACTTTGGCAGTTGAGTCGCTGGTCACCACAATTTGACACCATTTCACTTCTGTTATATTAGCGAATGAATCATCCCTAAGATCCACGTTGAGAGACAAGTTAAAATTTCCTCCAAGGTGTAAGGTTGTGTGACTCAACTTGAAGACCTTTGCTTCTCCTGTGAAAGAATATAACGGATATTTTTAAAAATATTTTTTTTTTATTTTATAGTCCCCCCCCCCTCCTGAATACCCTTAACCGTATATGTGCCAGGATGGAGTTAGAAAGAACATTGTAGCTCCCTGGAATAAAAATGGAATGCACAAGAATGACATGCTAAAAAATTGTATACAACTTTTATTGATGTCATTTTCAGTACCATGATAATCAAAACATCTCTACAACAGAAGCTTCACCATTCGTTAGTGGTGTCGGTGGCAATAAATCTCTATTAAACTCTGATTGAAGTTGAAAACAAATGGTTACCTTTTATACAGTTGATACATTTATATGACACATTTGTTACATTTAGCTCATGCAGTCGACACAGTTAGCTTGTACAGTGGATACGGTTAGCTTAAACAGTTGGCATGTGTCAATACATAAATACTATTCCGGTGGTCGGAATAGATGCTAAATTTCCTGAGATTTGAGAAAAATCTGAAAATTATTTTATGCATTAATTATTGACGTTATTATTGTCTACTTACCAAACATCAGGTAAGTCGCAATTAGGACGATAAGGGCAAATCGAGCCATCATTCTTTAGAAATGACTTTGAACTAATGATTGGCTTCCAACGAGTCATATGAAAACATCACTCTATAAAAATAGCTGATGGAGCCAAAGAGGGGATGGGGGGGGTTGGGTTGGCGCTGGTATAGCGTGTGGGATGCAGCCGCTATGGTTGTTTTCCAAGTGATCAAGTGTTGACGAATTAAGCTCGTGTATAAGCGTGTGTAAACATTACCTGGAGGTCAAAGGTGAGAATCATTAACCGCCACACACTGCTGTCGGTATCAGCCTGATGAGGCTCCCATTGTGATTTCTCAAACTCTCTTTTTTATTTCTTACGCACTGGCGTACGCTTTGGTTTAGGCAGACTAGAGGCCGACCGAAAGTGATTTTCTGATTTCGGCCGAAGCCGAAAATAGGCCGAAAGTTTAAAACGACTTTCGGCCGAAACCGAAACTTGGCCGAAAGTGATAAAATGGCCACTTTCGGCGCCGAAACCGAAGCCGAAGCCGAAATTCGGTCGGCCTCTAAGGCAGACCTTAAGTGGCGCTGGAATCGTAATGGTTTGGCCATCGAGTCTTAAGGCGTCCCTGTCGGTTTAAACATTGCCACCACTTAAAATTGTCAGTTTTGTTTCAAATATATATATATATCTATTGTGTCCCGTCTGTGTTAGACAGTCTCGCATGCATCGTAAATATCATAGCTGAATAAAATGAAATTATATGCGTGAAAGGTTGTCAAGATCTATGCAAGGCGAAATGCGACTCTTTATAAGTAAATTCATTCAGTGACATACGAACGGAGTGGGCGGTGTTTTCGATGCAAAAGACCCAGGGCATACATTCTGTTTTACCATCAATTACTTCTCATTATCATGTGATATGGGAAGTCTAATAAGATCAATTCTATGCAGTGTAAAGTCTTTTATTCTGACCCAGTTACAACAACATTAATATTTAGCAACGGCAAAAACTTTTAGCATTTCTATGTTGCTCTTAGATTTTGATTCACAGCTAACTTCAAGTTTAGGCTCAGTGTATTTTAATTTTAATCAATACTTTTCATAGGAGGTGCTCATTCGGGCTTCTCAATGAGCCCATGACTGATTTAAAGTGGCTTATCTTGATTGATTGAATATTTTATAGCCCTTGTATCCATGCTACTTTAGCATGCTCACTGCGCTCTGGTTTTCTTAAATCTATTTGAACAAAAAAGGTTTTCAATGTTTCTTAAATGATTTATTATCATTTTCAATTCCCCTCAACGATTGAGGCAAACTGTTCCATAATTTTGGCGCTATCGCTTCAAAAGAGCGCACTCTGTGTTCATCCACACTGGGAACTTTCAGCAAGTATTGTGTTGAAGACCGCATGCTCTTCAAGGATACATGTTTATAAATCAGTTCTTTAAGATATTCCGGTGCAGAGCCTTCTCTGCAGAGTCGTTCTTAGGAGTTTGGGGGCCCTAAGGATGGAGCGTAGGTTGAGGGCCCCGGAGGGGGGGGGTGGGGTCCGGGGTTGGAGCTCCCCTGAGCTGAGGAGAAAACACCACCCACCACTGCGGCCACTCCAATCTGCCGTGATCTATGTTTCCTCTTTGCTCGCGTATAACCACTAACCATCTTGATAATTCCGCCACTAGAGAAAATGTGTACTTCTGAAATATATGGACATGCAGGGTGTAGTGCAGCCACTGCAAGCGCCGACACTAGCTGCCTCGTTTTGCACGTCTTGGGTTCTACTGTCAGTTGTTCTAGATCCAGACCTCAAGACTAAATTCAAAATACTTCCTTCTTGTGAAGCAATAAAAGCGTTTTCAGCTGCTTTTTTCTTCCTTTTAGTATAACCGGAGTCGTAGCTTGGTTTTGTTCCTGACATTATTCCTAAGGATTAAGATGTAGGGCCTATGTGATAAACTAGTTTTTCCTTAAAATATGAATCCAAAGAATAATGTGACAGCCTCAAAATGCACCGCCCTGCCGCCACCGATCCACGACGTGTAATGGTTTAGCCAGACTAACCGATCGCTATTTATACTTTCCCATTCCCACGGCCAAGCCCCCGATTTCCTGTCTACCGCCCCCCAAAGCTCCCCCCCCCTGCTGCTTCCCTTCCCCTGCCTCTGAATTCAACTCATAATGAAGAATTTCAGGATGAGGAAAGTAACGTGAGTGAAACAGACTGCTGCAGTGCCAGTTAAAAAAAAACCTTGGGGAAGGCCAAGCCCCCGATTTCCTGTCTACCGCCCCCCAAAGCCCCCCCCCCCTGCTGCTTCCCTTCCCCTGCCTCTGAATTCAACTCATAATGAAGAATTTCAGGATGAGGAAAGTAACGTGAGTGAAACAGACTGCTGCAGTGCCAGTTAAAAAAAAACCTTGGGGATCGAGGGCGCCTCACGGGGCCCCCCTCATGTTCGGGGCCCTACTCGGATGCGTAGTCAGCGTATGCCTAAGAACTGGCCTGATCCATGCAGCTGTAAGCTAGGGACATAATTTTTTTTTACATTCTGGACAATGACCGGGATCCCAGAATCCCATTTGGAACCCAAAACGACACAACAGAGATACTATTAGTTTGAACGCTTTAAGGTATCCAAAGGCAGTGGGCACTTGCTCAGGTTTTCACGCCTGTAAGGGGCCTCATGCATCCAAAGGCATAACACCTCCAGGGGGTCTTATGCCTTTAGGGACCTTCACGCTACTAGGGGGTGGCATCATGCCTCTTGTGGCATAACACATTTAGGGGCTTCATGCCCATAAGGAGCCCCATGCCTATAGGGAGCCTTATGCCTTTCGGGACCCTAACGCAACTAGGGATCCCTAATGCATCATGGGAACCTCATGTCTCTATGGGGCCTCAATCGCATGACTTGTGACACGGGCTTCCGCTGCTGCAAAGGCGACCCCGTCCAAAGGTGGGATCTAGGCAGAAAAAAAAAATCATGAGGTCGGACCAGTTCATCGGAATATAATCGGTATGCGGGTTTAGAAAAACCAAAACAAGTAATCGCCTAGTGGGTAAACATATTAGTCTGTTTTCGTAAATCTCCCTTAATGAGTTGTTCATTCTTTCTGTAAGGTGGTCGGTGTTTACACAGTTACAACACGGACACAGAATAATGTAGTCCGCCCCCCCCCCTGCGCTGTCACGAGGTTAATGGCTGGACATGACGTAACCAACGTTTCGGATGTTTGTTCTAAATGTTGTTGTTTTTTTTTTGGTCACATGCTTGTGTTGTGACAGGACTTATTTTGTGACTTTATTAGTTTCTGTGTCACATTATTAGATTCTGCGCGTTCATTTTATTCTCTGATGGGCACTTATAAGAGTAGAAAATTCAAATGTCAATATTTTAATTACTATACGTATATATATTTATATATATATATAAATATATATATATATATATATATATAAATACTAGATATAGCCCGCCCAACATTGGCGACAGCAAGTCGACAACTTGCCATCTACTAAAGTTACTTGACACAACATGAACTCAAGTAACGCACATTTAAGAATCCCAATATTTGCTACACCCCATACCTAATGATACGTCACTACACACTTTTTATTTCACGCCCATGAACTATATTAAATATTCTGATGTTGCACAAAAGACTTCCAGGAAAATTTCCCCATCCCGGAAAATCCCGGGTACACAATTTTAGAAAACAATGTTCGTGTTTTTTTAATTTTTTTAAAATTTCATCAAGTCAAAGATTGTCACAGATTGTCACAGATTGTCACAAATTGCGCTCATAAGTCGGGACCCGTAAAATCTGCACCGAAATGTTAAGCTCAGTATCTATTTTCAAAACTTTCTTAAGCGTTTGCAAGTTACGCTCACATGTACCGATGAGTCCATGGATCCTTTCAGGGATATCAGGAAAAAAAGGGAATTAATCGGGAGACCGCAATTTATTTGGTGGGGTAATTGTTAATACTTTATATTTTTAGAATTGTTATTAACAACAAATTTTGCGTCATGACATGAATAAATTATCTCAAACTTCTAGACAAAAATAAAATAAGAATTTTTTTTTTTAAATCGCTATATCCTTTAATAAAGTTATCATATCTATAACGGAATTGAGTGTCTTTTGAATTTAAAAAAAAAATATAAATTGCTCATCTCATGTCTGGAATAGTGTCTGGCCCCACCAAGTAACCCTTTATATCACGCCTTGTCTACTTCTCTGCCCCCAAACATTCATCGTTTCATCTCATCTCTTGACTAGTTCTCTGCCCTTAATACATTAACCATTTATATCATGTTTTGACTAGTTCTCTGCCTTTAATACATTAACCATTTATATCATGTTCTAGTTCTCTGCCCTTAATACATTAACCATTTATATCCTGTTTTGACTAGTTCTCTGCCCTTAATACATTAACCATTTATATCATGTTCTAGTTCTCTGCCTTTAATACATTAACCATTTATATCATGTTTTGACTAGTTCTCTGCCCTTAATACATTAACCATTTATATCATGTTTTGACTAGTTCTCTGCCATTAATACATTTATATTTTCTTCTAATGTCTTCACTACTTCTCTGCCTTCAGTATATTAAGAGCTTCATCTCATGTTTTTACTAGTTCTCTGCCCCTAACACATTCACATTTTCATCTGAAGTATTTCCTAGTCCTCTGTCCTTAACAAATTCACCTTTTTAACTCCTTTCTTGAATAGTTTTGGGCCTCCCAAAACATTCACATTTTCATCTCATGTCTGGACTAGTTCTCTGCCCCTAAAACCTACACCTTTTCATTTCATTCCTTGATCATCTCTCTGCCGCTAGTACATTAACCTTTTCATTTCATTCCTTGATCATCTCTCTGCCGCTAGTACATTAACCTTTTCATTTCATTCCTTGATCATCTCTCTGCCGCTAGTACATTAACCTTTTCATTTCATTCCTTGATCATCTCTCTGCCGCTAGTACATTAACCTTTTCATTTCATTCCTTGATCATCTCTCTGCCGCTAGTACATTCACCTTTTCATTTCATTCCTTGATCATCTCTCTGCCGCTAGTACATTCACCTTTTCATTTCATGCTTTACTTAGTTCTCAGCACGCAGTACATTTACTTTTTCATCTCATGTCTGTACTAGTTATTTGTCCTTAATACATTTACCTTTTCCTCTGATGTATTGGCTAGTCCTCTGTCATTAATGAGTTCACCTTTTCAACTCATGTCTTGACAAGTTCTCTGCCCTAAAACATACACCTTTTCAACTCATGTCTTGACAAGTTCTCTGCCCTAAAACATTTACCGTTTCGTCTCATGTCTTTACAAGTTATTTGTACTTAATACATTTACCTTTTCATCTGATGTATTGGCTAGTCCTCTGTCATTAATGAGTTCACCTTTTCAACTCATGTCTTGACAAGTTCTCTGCCCTAAAACATACACCTTTTCAACTCATGTCTTGACAAGTTCTCTGCCCTAAAACATTCACCGTTTCGTCTCATGTCTTGACAAGTTCTCTGCCCTAAAACATTCACCGTTTCGTCTCATGTCTTGACAAGTTCTCTGCCCTAAAACATTCACCGTTTCGTCTCATGTCTTGACAAATTCTCTGCCCTAAAACATTCACCGTTCAGATTTCATGTCTATGACAATAGGTTTACGAAACAGCTCGACATTACATTTCTGTGCTTCAAAGTCACTAAAGCGCCGTGCGAACTCGGCGCGAAGTAAGCTAAGTTTTTCAGCAAGATGTGCATTGGGAAACACCATATTGGACATAATTGTACGCCGGTTAAGATCTAGCGGGCCTGATTTAATTGAATGGTGGGCCGAATGTTGCTCGCGGGCCTTGAGTTTTACACATGTGACCCAAAGGATTTTTGTGTTTTAAGAAATATAGAGTTATTTAGTGGATGTGTTTTTACTAGTCATGTGTAAATAAATAGTGACTAGGCGACGTGTGCGAAATCGGTGAACTAGTGGGGCAAGGTGACTATACAGTGGATACCTGGCCACGTCAGCATCAGTGGCAACGAGAGAGAGGACGCTCTGGCGAAAACCGGGGCTGTACAGCCCAGCCTCAGCCAGAAGTACCAATAACTTACATTCGAATTAAAAACTGGCTGGCGGACAATTTCAGGACGAAGTGGTACAGGCAATGGGCAGACAACACGACCTCCAGAGGAGTCTTTTCAAACTTGCCCACTCCTAGCAAACGAGAACCATGGTGGGGGTTAGGCCACAGACAGCAGAGCTTAGCGATGCAGATGCGCATCGAGCACTGCCCAATAAGCACATACTTCTGGCGGCTAGATCCTACCTGCCGGCACTGCAGCCTGGACCCGGAGACTCTAGAACACCTGTGGTCCGAATGTCCCTCACTAGATCTCCCGGGAGAAGCCAGGGCGGTTGGAGAGCCCTTTGTTAGGAAAATGTTGTATGGCTCAGCTCAGCAGATGGAGTTGATAGCCGAATTATAAGAGAGTAATCTCAGACCTTCACCAGAATATGTTTGTTAGTTAGTGGCACAGCCGGGGGTCATAAGAGAGTAATCTCAGACCTTCACCAGAATATGTTTGTTAGTTAGTGGCACAGCCGAGGGTCATAAGAGAGTAATCCCAGACCTTCACCAGAATATGTTTGTTAGTTAGTGGCACAGCCGGGGGTCATAAGAGAGTAATCCCATGCCTTCACCAGAATATGTTTGTTAGTTAGTGGCACAGACGGGGGTCATACGAGAGTAATCCCAGACCTTCACCAGAATATGTTTGTTAGTTAGTGGCACAGACGGGGGTCATACGAGAGTAATCCCAGACCTTCACCAGAATATGTTTGTTAGTTAGTGGCACAGCCGGGGGTCAAAAGAGAGTAATCTCAGACCTTCACCAGAATATGTGTGTGAGTTAATGGATGTGTTTACGTTTGGTCTAGCTGTGTTCTCTTTTAAACCAGTAGATTCAGTTTAACATTGTTCGTATTTAAACGGGCCATGATGATCCTTCTAATAAAAGTATCCAGACCCCAGTGTCCAGGTATAGCGGCTCACTAAACGCTGTGTTAATTGGTCATTATTCGGAGCGTCTACTGCAGCGGTTCTCAATCTTTATAGCATTGCCACCACTTGATTGTAAATTACTAATCATATATTTTAAAATGTGCAGCTTCTTTATATATATATATATATTATTTAAAACAGTTTCATTTTCCCCCAAAATACTTTTATTTTCTTCATTTATTTTTCAGCAACTTAAGAAAAATTAAATAATGATTTGTAACCTTTGAAAGGGGAATATCGAAGATTATGATTACATGTTATCGTCAGAGGATATTAGGCAGGTAGTGGTAATCTCATGCCGATTATTCTATTTACACGGCCCTTGACGAAGCTGCTCTTAGGCAACCGTTTCGTACCAGCTGCTTCGTAAATGAGATGCGAGGTAGAAACTTGCTTTAGAAACAACTGTTAGAGGGCGTCTGAAGCTTCCTCGCGATGAGAGAGGGAATCTTTTGGTACGTAAATATATCTTCCCGACTCCCGTGGAAGTCGACTGCTGACGCTGCGAGAGCATGGTCATCGGCCGACCCGGATGTCCTTGTGCTGGTGGGACCCCTTTAGTACTGGATCGAGTGAGTGCTGGCGGGGGCTGTCCAGGCCTTGCTGCCCGACACTTGTGGTAAAGGGAGCGGTGCTTTGGGGAGGGCATAGAGGGCTTGGCACAAGCTCGACGGCCCTATGAGACCATTTCCAAATGTACAATTTCAGTGGAAGATACAAACGTTCAGGATGTACTAAGTAAAAACTTTAAAGAAATTCCCTCAGGAAAATACTTTTTGAAACCCCTATAAAACTAGATGTAACTAGCACATATACCCAGCGTCGCTCGGGATTGCATTCTAAAAAATACTAAAACATTTTTACAGCCTTTTAGCCTAAATTAAAACTGAGCATCCTGTAGAAAACCCGGAAAGGTAAAAAAAAATACAATGTTAAAATTTCTCTTTAAAATTTTTTTTATAAAATACCATCCCAGGGCGATCCCATGTCACGTTAAGATCCCAATCCCTAGTCGTATCTTTTCAACGTTGGGATCCTATTTCCCAGTATCGAAACCAAATCCCGGTGTGATCCCTTTTGCCTCCGGGATCCACATGCAAATAGGATTTTTTTTGCCAAATGGAATCCAATATCTTGATGGAACCACGATGCCGATTGGATCCCGTTCCCGGTGGTATCCTGATCTCACTGGGATCCCAATCCCATTGCGATCAAAATACTCATCGGATCCCGTTTCAAAGGTAATTTTCAAAATTCGTGTAACTTTTGAACAGACAACTAAGCAATACTGTTTATATACCCGCGAATTACAAGAAATGATTACAAAACTAAATTAACAATTCAATAAACTTTTAGATTTTAGATCCAACTATATATCCCGTAAAACAAAAAGAACTTTGTGGAATATTCTAGAGTAAGTTTAATAACCTCTCAAAACTTCTAAAAAAAAAACAAAGACTCTTTCACATAAATATTTTTCGAATACGAAACAAATCTTCAACAAAATGGCAGAACTAATTCCATTTTTCCATTAAAGTTAAAAGGGAGGCCTCCAGTTGGGGTCCATTCCATAAGTGTACTTTTTTAGTTGTGCCTGAGATAAGTGGCCCTATAGATTTTATTCAGTATGAAAAATAAAGTTAAAATTTAAAAATTATTGCATTAGAACCGATTTAAATATGTCATAGATCTTGCCTTTTTAAATTAACGAAATGTCTGGATAATTCTAGACCGGTCCTTAATGGAATGGATATTTTCATTTTAAATTCACCGACAATTCAATGACCAATATGAAGGGTAATGCTAAAATGTAACTAAGCCAAAAGGTTTAAATCACATGGAACCTATAGTGTCCTATAAGCCTTTTGGTATTTATAAAACTAATGTTAGGTAAGTGGCCGAGCGGTCTAAACGGTCTCAAACCAAACAGCTGGTGAATCTTTTGGTACGTAAATATGAGTTCAATCCCCACCAAAGCCAACATCCCAAGTACCCCGCGTGCATGGGACTCGCTAGCCTTGGACGGCAACCCATCTAAGAGAAGGCAACCTCTGAATTTAAACCAGGAGCCAGAATGATCAACAAATTGGAGCCAGAATGATCAACAAATTGATCGTGGGGCCCTCAAATATAAGAAGAAGTGAAATGGAGCCTTCGATATTTGAAAATGGATAATCAAGTGTATGTGTACTAAATTTCGTCAAGATACATCCATTCATGTAGGAGTATTTCTTTGCAATTTCATTTACATTGCTCATAAAATGGAGAAAAAAAAGCGAATTTAATTCATACAAAATGAAAAGAAATTGTCAAAGTATTATAAAAATAATTATTGAGAATCACCTAAAGAATCATAGTTTAGATGTAACCCAGTGAAGTGACAATAAGATACTATCCTGATCACTGTAAACACTACTTAAATTTAACGTAAAAGGACGTACAAATAAAATACATTTCTGAAGTATACAGCGACTTTTGGCAAATGGGGTCGCGATACACACAATGATAGCCACTGGCCTAATGCATTGAGAGTCCACGTCAATGTGTTCCATGGAATGACACAAAAATAACAACCAATGCTACACTAGCTAATCTGCCAAAGTGAGCGGTTCCTTAACTAACGTAGTCCGGGCCCAACCCGTTTACAACGATTCGACCTGTGTTGTTGTTATTTTTTTTTTTTTTTACACTAATATTAAATTACGCGCAGGAAGTAAATTAGAATTATACCTGCGTTTCGTCTTCGCATTTTCTGCAACAGCTCATTCAAGTGATTCCTGTTGATCCCAGTTTTAAGAACCGTCGTGCCATTCAATCTGTCATCCACATGTTTTTACGCTACGCTATAGTCATTGAGGTGACTAGATCGACCAGCGACCAGAACGTTTCTCTCTCTCTATCAAAAGGATGTGGGCCAGCGGTTTTCAACTGTTAATAATTGGAAGCACGATCTTCCTACCATGTAAGTATCATAGCTATTTGTTTCTTAACAAATTAGGATTTGTGTGTACTATGTAATTACCATAACACTTGCTTCATAGAGCTTATCGTAATACACTGTTTATACAGCGTAAATATCATAACACGCTGTTTCATAAAACAAAGTAATTACAGACATTTTTTTCACAATGATTTTTACCGATATGTGTCAAAAATATGACCAAAGTGTGTCCATCGGGTGTCCAACTGCGTCTGTTATTTATCCAATGTATGTCTGTATGATAGATATTTGCTTTTCACAGGGGGACAAGCTGTGTAGGTCCTAGCGCATGATGGTCTGCATACCTCTGGGTGTGCTGTCAGTTTCGCAGCCACCAGTGCGACCCATTATCACTATACCTGCTAATGACTTCAAATGTCCCCAGATGTGTGCTGAGTTGCTGTAATAATGGCTCTATAAGACGAAGAAATCAATTTTAAAATCGTTTATTGGGACAGGGCTATCAGTAGTCTCAACTAACTCTGCCTGGCGCAGGTCTATCAGTAGTCTCAACTAACGCTGCCTGGCGCAGGACTATCAGTAGTCTCAACTAACTCTGCCTGGCGCATGGCTATCAGTAGTCTCAACTAACGCTGCCTGGTGCAGGGCTATCAGTAGTTTCAACTAACGCTGCCTGGCGCAGGGCTATCAGTAGTCTCAACTAACGCTGCCTGGTGCAGGGCTATCAGTAGTCTCAACTAACGCTGCCTGGTGCAGGGCTATCAGTAGTCTCACCTAACGCTGCCTGGCGCAGGGCTATCAGTAATCTCAACTAACGCTGCCTGGCGCAGGGCTATCAGTAGTCTCAACTAACACTGCCTGGCGCAGGGCTATCAGTAGTCTCAAGTAACGCTGCCTGGCGCAGGGCTATCAGTAGTCTCAACTAACGCTGCCTGGTGCAGGGCTATCAGTAGTCTCAACTAACGCTGCCTGGTGCAGGGCTATCAGTAGTCTCAACTAACGCTGCCTGGCGCAGGGCTATCAGTAGTCTCAACTAACGCTGCCTGGTGCAGGGCTATCAGTAGTCTCAACTAACGCTGCCTGGCGCAGGGGATCAGTAGTCTCAACTAACGCTGCCTGGCGCAGGGCTATCAGTAGTCTCAACTAACACTGCCTGGCGCAGGGCTATCAGTAGTCTCAACTAACGCTGCCTGGCGCAGGGCTAGCAGTAGTCTCAACTACCGCTGCCTGGTGCAGGGCTATCAGTAGTCTCAACTAACGCTGCCTGGCGCAGGGGATCAGTAGTCTCAACTAACGCTGCCTGGCGCAGGGCTATCAGTAGTCTCAACTAACGCTGCCTGGTGCAGGTCTATCAGTAGTCTCAACTAACGCTGCCTGGTGCAAGGCTATCAGTAGTCTCAACTAACGCTGCCTGGCGCAGGGCCATCATTATTTACAACTATTGCTGCCTCGAAGGCTTCAATATTCTAAACTATCGCGGCCTTGCGCAGGGCTATCAATATTCTAAACTATCACTACCTGGCGAAGGGCTGTAATATTCTAAGCTATCGCTGCCTGGTGCAGGGCCATCACTATTTACAACTATTGCTGCCTTATTTCAGGGCTATCAAATTCTAAACTATCGCTTACTGGCGCAGGGCTATCCATATTCTAAACTATCGTTGCCTGGCACAGGGCTATCAATTTTCTAGGACCACTCGGGACGTCGTACACTAGAGATAGAGAGTACCCTGATATAAAATAATTAAAATATCTCAGACTAGAGTTACTTAAAGAAGTAATTAATAGCATGATATAAATTATTTTAAAAAATCAATCAATTATTTTTTTTTTAAATGGTTATGGATGCACAGTGCTCAGCATAGATGACTGCTATCCTATAAAAAATAAATGAAATTTACTAAAGTTACTGTTTTTAGAGTCAGCTAACAATCATGTCATCGTGTAAGTTATAAGATCAGTGAGTTAGAGGGAATCTAAATCGAAAATTCCAACTGACTGTCCTTGACCTATTTGTTGATGTAACTTTCATTTCATTTTTATCCGTTACAAGCGACAAACAGGAAGTTAAAGGGCAGTAAAAATCTCTCTAATAAAAGCAATAGCCTCAAGGGGGGCTGGACCCAACAAATCAAATGACAGTTTTCACTCTTTTTATATTAACTTCGCTTTTGTTAGGGTGTTTCGTCATAGCGGAAAAATCATCGAAAGGCTAACTGATTCACCTCCCCCCGTCCTATTGAGCTGAAACTTGGCACATGAACTCGTTTCCGAGGACAACACATTTTTAAAAAATGTTCAGCCCCCCCCCCCCTAAAAAAACATCAGTTTTAATTTTTATTTTTTAAAAAGATTTAGAGGTTGTTGTTGTTTTTTTTGTTTTTTTTTTGAGGGAAGGAATGTTATTGAGTTGTTCAACAGTAGCCTCGTGGTTTGATGCTGAGATTATTCGTGTAGTTGTTGCAATGTGCTTTGCATTTCTGACGTATTTGGGTTTCACTACACCTTTAGTCCGTTAGGTTTTACATACACTAAGTTTTATACAAACCATTCCCAAAATAAAACTCAGTTGCTACAATCCCATAAGTGATAAATCACAAACAATGACATAAATGCAGACGAAAATATCTATAAAGGAATTTATAAAAAGAAAAACTTAGTTATTAAGGGTTGATTTCTATTTTATGACATTTATTTCGGGTGTTGCGATTTGCAGGCACTATTTAATCGCAATTAGACTTAAATTGTCACTAAAATGAATGATCTATTGTGGACTGTTGACGCGAAATGTTGTCGTGGACTGTTGATTTGGACAGTTGATGGGGACTGCTGACGTGGACTGTTGACGTTGACAGTTGCTGTTGACTGTAGACGTCGACTGTCGGTGTGGACTTTTTGTCTGTTCGGTTGTCGTTTAGCATCGTAAGCGCCACCGAAATAGAATTTGATTACACTATTTATTATTTCCGAAATGCACCAAAGGCACCAGCTTTCAAAAGGACCGTTGTTCTGTTGTTCACAATGGCAGCTGCATGAAAGGTTCACGGGTTTCTAATTTCTTTCAGTCTGCGTGTGCAAGGCTGTCAATTACCGGAGGAAACTGGTAAGTGTCGGAGAAACAGTTTTACTGAAATGCGATTGGACAATGTTTTCAGTCGCAGCCGACAGAATGAAAGAGATAAAGCTCAGCTACTTATGCAATGAATGTTCATCCTTCCAAGACTTGGCTCATGCTTTCAAAACGGGCACCGATGTAAGTGCATGAGTTTAACAGCTGCATGTTAAATTAGTAAGATGTTGAATTCTTCGTGGTTGGATGGAAAAAACTCTCAGTTTAGAAAACAAATTGGTTTTAAATATATAAATTGATTTCCTCTCTGTGAAATAAATCAAACATATCGGGAGTTTTAATGGATTGGACCATCATATTAAGGATAAGTCAAAACTTTTTACTGATTCAAACATCATTTTAAGGTTTGGGTGATTGGACCAGAATTTTAAAGTTTGGGCAAACCATCTCAGTGATTAGACTAGAATATTAAGTTTTTGGGGACAATTTAGTTATTGGATCATCAATTACCAGTTTCGTCAAAAAGTCTCAGTGATTGGATCATCATTTTAAGGAGTGGCGGAACATTCTTAGTGATTGGACCAAGATAATAAGAATTTAATGAACAATTTTAGTTATTGGCCTATTATTTTAAGGCCTGGGCGAACAATTTTAGTGATTGGACCTTCGTTTTAAGGATTGGACGAACATCTCAGTAATTTGACCATCATTGTAACTAAATTGACCATCATTTAAGTGTTTGGACCAGTCTTTTCAGTCATTGGACCAACATTTTAAAGCCATTGGCAGACCAAAAATAATATATTACTTTTAAATATTGAAAAACAATCTATCACACAACTCTCGATGCTATGTTAGAAGGAGGATTAGAGGCACATCTGTTATTTTTAGTGTGAATTTGTGGTATTTATAACGAATAACGTGATCTATCTCTCTCCCTCTCTCTCTCTCTCTCTCCCTCTCTCTCTCTCTCTCTCTCTCTCTCTATCTCTCTCTCTCTCTCTCTCTTTCTCTCTCTCTCTCTCTCTCTCTCTCTCTCTCTCTCTCCATATATATATATATATATATATATATATATTTTATATATACTCTCTCTCTCTCTCTCCCTCTCTCTCTCTCTCTCTCTCTCTCTCTCTCTCTCTCTCTCTCTCTCTCTCTCTCTCTATCTCTCTCTCTCTCTCTCTCTCTCTCTCTCACAAAATATATATATATATATATATATATATATTATATATATAAAGTTCTTTTACATATTATTTCTGAAACAACTGATAATTTTCTTTCAAAGGTTGGCCTTGGGTTTAATGCTCAAGATATTGAGCCAAAGTTTGAGGACCGGTCCAATAATAATCAAGGCATCCGGGTTGTTGGCTTGGACTTGCAACAGGTTGACAGTGGCCTGTTTCAGTGTATGCTCACATTGGATGACGTAGATCAGCAAACTTTAGAATATTTTACGTATGTCAAGGTACAAGGTACGCTATCGCTTATTTCCCTTTCGCACATTCCCCTTTGACGGCTGTGATGATTTCTTTCGTTAGAACTATAATTGTTTTTTAATGTATGACTTATACATCTTCTTTTTTTTAACGAATATTTCAGATCCCGCTGTTGCCCCAATTGAGCGTAGGATTGGCTATGAAACTCCTCTCATCACTGCTGTGGGTATTTTTTCGGTGCTTGTTACGTTGCTCATCAGCTTCGGAATGGCTAAGTTCGTCCAGACTTTGGTAAATAGAATGGATGCTGAAGAAGCCAGATTCCTCAATCACCTTGTGCGGACTAAGCGTTTTCGTTGGTAAGTAAAGCCTATTTTGGCCTAAGAAGATCTCATCAATGTCTCTGAGTTGAACCAATGTTCAAAACTTTGCTTAGATTTTACTTCTAAAACATTTATTTTTTGCTCTTTTGAATTCAAAAAGTACACAGCATCAGTTATTTTTACAGGAAAGGCAAAGAAATAAAAAAACTAAAATTATTTTAAAGAAATACGTAGCTCAACCAGAAGGAAGCGTTTATTTAGAACAATTAGAATTAGAGCAAAATTGTAAGGGCACAATGAGGGAAAGACCTAGGCGAAATCGTAGGCTAATTTTCTACTGCTTTTAGGAAAAAATGAGTTTAATTGTTTGTGAGTCAAGCTCAAATTCCTTTTGAATGTGTTATTAATTTGAAGCTATGGAAATTTTATACAGTAAACATGTTTATCTGTTGAAATCAACATTTCTGATTACGGTTCATTTTGTAGATAAATTTGTGAGGTACGTCATTCCAATTTTTTGTTTTTTAAAGGGTAAGATAAAATTGGAATGTTAGAAAATAAAATAACTGTTTCAATGGTAACATCTGAATCTGATAATAAAATACGTATTTTTTTTATCTACTATATCAATAAATAGTCTTAAGTATAAGGTATTGCTTACCAGATTTCAGTGTACCAAGCAATTTAAAAAAAATGTGATTCAATTTCCAGGTCAATTTAATTCTTTTAGATTATCAATATCAATAAAAATTCCTGGATATAGCACAAGTGCAAACCGACATAACATTAACAATGTAGGCCTACTTTAAAAAAATAAATAAATAAATTTGCAAGTCTCCAGGACTTAATTATTTCTCCAACCGATAACTCTTTTTCGCTTCACAAACCTTTCTATAAATTTTCTCTAGGTAAAGGAGGTAATCAACACTTTTGTTAAAAAAATCATTTTTTCCACGTTAAATTTATTGTTAAATTTAAGAACCCAAGGTTGGGAGGGATGTGGATCAAATTATAGCATAATCTAAGATTATATCTTACATTCAACATAACCCCTATGTTTCCTTGCAGACTTTGCAGGCTTGGAAAGAAGTTTGTCAGGAATATTTCACCAAATTTGGAAACAAGATTCTGTTTTGGAGTGTCATTTTATTTAATATTCATTCTGTTCTGTAACTTTGAGTTTAGTAGGGAATTTATTTTTGCGAACTTATTAATTTAAAGTAAGGCTGCGGCTAAAGGGATCTGGGTCTCTTTTAAAAAAATGGATGTTTGGACCCGGAGTAGGTCCGTAGCATGTAGATTAAATTTGAATGGCGGTAAAAGTAGTAGTTTTAGTTTCAGAATTTTTTTTTTTAATTGTTTTTTCCCCCTGTTTTTTTTCCTCCATAGATTCATAATTTCGTTATTTTTAGTTTCAGAATTTTTTTTTAAAAATAGTTTTTTTCCCCGGTTTTTTTTCCTCCATGGATTCATAATTTCATTATTTTTAGTTTCAAAATTTTTATTTTTTTATTTTTTTTTCCCCCTGTTTTTATCCTCCATAGATTCATAATTTCATTATTTTTAGTTGCTTTTTTTTTCTTTTTGATTTTTTAAATTTCCAAGTACGGAAGCAGTAGTTTTTTTTCTTCTAAATGTTTTTTTTACATTTTTAGTTTTAGTCATTTTTGTAGATCAAAAGTTTTTTGTTTATCTAGCAATCAACATCAAGATGATAAATATACAATAGAATTTTAGAAAGGTCATAACTTAATTATTTATTTAAGATTATTTATCTGTATAGTTTAAGATAAAGGTAAAATCTTTATTCACAAAGTACTTTAGGGATTAATTATGTACTTTTAAATAATTAAAATTTTATTCATAATGAATTAAATTAGACTGATCCTCTAAAGTGAACTTGGCTTAATCAGAAATAAACATCAAGTAATGCATGCAGACACTAACTGTTTTTCCAGATATCTTGAATCTTCTTTCAATAATCTTTCTCATACTTGACCTAATTCACAAGGTAGTTGGAATGAACATCGTAAAGGAGGGAATAATTGTATAAGGCATGAGAAAGAGAATTATTTTTTGGAGGGCTAGTAATTTTTTTTAGAAATACCTGTCTACTGGGTCTAACTCACTGGTACATAGTTTAAAATTAAATAGAAAAAAACCCTTAACTGACTTGAGACCATTTTTGTTTGGTTATTTGTTATTTGGGTTGTGTACTTCAGTAATCCATAAAATAAATTATGGGCCAGTATGGAGTAGGCAGCCAATAAAATCATTCAATTAGGTCACATTATTCCTTTGCCATTTGTCTCATTTTACTTTCTTGTGGTACAGTAAAGTATTGTTTGTATTGTTTTTAAATTAATGTACAGAAGTAATGATTGAATGGGAGCAACTTTGTTATCTGTGAAGGGAGTTTGTTTTCAAGACAACATACTACATTAAAAAAATAATACTGATAGCACAAAACGAGCCATTTAATGTGATATAAGACTGAAGTTTTAGATTACATATTAAGCTAATCATAAGTCTAGTTTTGATACCCTCTTTCTTCTAAAATAACATAGTTGGAACTTTCAAATCTCTTGCTCACACAACCAGTTATACATAGAAAAAATACAATTTGTTTTAGGTTGTCACAATAATGTAAATACAGATTTATTACAAACAAAAGTGAACTGAAATAGAATTACAAAATATAAAAAATGTGACAAAAATTCCAGTTTAGTTTATTTTTAAAAAAAATTCAATTAAGTAATATTAAAATTATAAGAGTCAAGTAAAATTAAGTTTAAAGCATGTCAGTGTTAAATTATCCGGCTCAGGTGAAAAAAATTAAATATTTTACAAAAATAATTTCCTCAAGACATATTCACAAAAGTTAAGAATTTATAACATACTAAATTCTTTTGGAAAAAGAAAATCAAAGTAAAATATCTTTACAAATTTTACACAATATCGTAGAACATGTTAATGTTTTTAATAATTAATCAATAGATGTAAGTTTAGGAAAAAAATCTGATCTTCAAAAAAATTTAACAAAAATGGAATTTTACACAACAAAAATTTATAATTTTCAGCACATTAAAAACATTTACAAAGTTATAATAGTAGTTGAACATCTTTCGGAGTCAACAATGAGGCCAAGATTATAAGGTTACAGAAGTTGTGTCTTAAATGTTTCAGCCCCTCATTTCCCCTCAATTTTGAAGTTCATCTCTTGTATTTGGTCGATGCTGATTATATGTTTAGCACATCCATAACATGACCTGATTTTTTGGCGTCCTATTTTCAAGCTAGAATCTTGAAAACTGGAGAACAAAATATAATCCTATACTGTTTTAACCTAAAAATTGTTTTGATACCCTATGTTCATTACCTTGAGAAAACCCACATATAATTGCACAAAAATGAAAAAATTTCTCTAACTTTTAATTGCTCATCATATATTAGAATAAAAATTAAAATGATTAATTTTCTAATCACTTGAAAATGTTTAAGACCTAAAGCATATGTTTCTATGTTAGATAAAAATATGTTACTAATATAAGGGAAATCTAATACTATATAAACTAAATATATTTCGAAATTACCATATTGAAACCGAATAAAACTAAAAACTGAATAAAGTAGATTTAACTGAACAATGGTATGTAAGTTTGCACACTTATGACAAACTGTGCAGTAGTAAAACGTACCAAAAATGTGACTTATGGTAATTATGGCAAAATAAACGGATCCAACCATGTATGTCTCTAAAAAATTGTTTTTAATACCACTTGTCCCCTGGGAAGTCTCTCGTGCATTAGGTTGCAAGTGGCCAATTTCAACTTATATTATAAGCATCTCCATCTTCCACCAGATTTACCCTGATAAATGCAAGGCATGGAGTCTAAAACACATAAAAAAGGGAAGGCTGCCTTGTCCATCGTGTCAATGTTTGTTATCAGTTAGTTGATGTCTGTTATCAGTTAGTTAACGCTTTGTATCAGGAAGTTAACTTCTGGTATCAGTTAGCTAATTTCTGTTATAAGTTAGTCCATTAGTATCAGTTAGCTAATGTCTGATATCAGGTAGTTGATATCTTGTAACAGTTATTTGATGTTTGTTTTAAATTAGTTGAGGTCTGGTATCAGTTGATGTATGATATCAAAACGTCGATGTATGGTCTCAGTTAGTCAATGTCTGGTACCATTTAGTTTATGCCTATCATTATTTTGTTTATATCTGTTATTAGTTATTTGATGTTTGTTATCAGTTTGTCGATGTCTGTTATCAGTTAGTTGATGTTTGGTAACGGTTTGTTGATGCGTGGTATTTGTCAGTCGATGTCTGGAATCGGTTAATTGATTTATGGTATCAATAGTTGATGTCTGGAATTAGTTATTTATGGCTGCTCTCAGATAGTGGATGTATGTTATCAGTTGATGTCTGGACTTAGTTAGTGTATGGCTGCTCTCAGATAGTGGATGTATGTTATCAGTTGATGTCTGGACTTAGTTAGTGTATGGCTGCTCTCAGATAGTGGATGTCTGGTAACAGTTGATGTCTGGACTTAGTTAGTGTATGGCTGCTCTCAGATAGTGGATGTATGTTATCAGTTGATGTCTGGACTTAGTTAGTGTATGGCTGCTCTCAGATAGTGGATGTCTGGTATCAGTTAATGTCTGGACTTAGTTAGTGTATGGCTGCTCTCAGATAGTGGATGTATGTTATCAGTTGATGTCTGGACTTAGTTAGTGTATGGCTGCTCTCAGATAGTGGATGTCTGGTATCAGTTGATGTCTGGACTTAGTTAGTGTATGGCTGCTCTCAGATAGTGGATGTCTGGTAACAGTTGATGTCTGGACTTAGTTAGTGTATGGCTGCTCTCAGATAGTGGATGTATGTTGTCAGTTGATGTCTGGACTTAGTTAGTGTATGGCTGCTCTCAGATAGTGGATGTCTGGTATCAGTTAATGTCTGGACTTAGTTAGTGTATGGCTGCTCTCAGATAGTGGATGTATGTTATCAGTTGATGTCTGGACTTAGTTAGTGTATGGCTGCTCTCAGATAGTGGATGTATGTTGTCAGTTGATGTCTGGACTTAGTTAGTGTATGGCTGCTCTCAGATAGTGGATGTATGTTATCAGTTGATGTCTGGACTTAGTTAGTGTATGGCTGCTCTCAGATAGTGGATGTTTGGAATCAGTTGATGTCTGGACTTAGTTAGTGTATGGCTGCTCTCAGTTAGTGGATGTCTGGTATCAGTTGATGTCTGGACTTAGTTAGTGTATGGCTGCTCTCAGATAGTGGATGTCTGGTATCAGTTGATGTCTGGACTTAGTTAGTGTATGGCTGCTTTCAGATAGTGGATGTCTGGTATTAGTTGATGTCTGGACTTAGTTAGTGTATGGCTGCTCTCAGATAGTGGATGTCTGGTATCAGTTAATGTCTGGACTTAGTTAGTGTATGGCTGCTCTCAGATAGTGGATGTCTGGTATCAGTTGATGTCTGGACTTAGTTAGTGTATGGCTGCTCTCAGATAGTGGATGTCTGGTATCAGTTGATGTCTGGACTTAGTGTATGGCTGCTCTCAGTTAGTGGATGTCTGGTATCAAATAGCTTATGTGTGTTATCAGTGAGCTAACGCCTGGAATCAGATAGTTGATGTCTTCTACCAGTTAGTTTATGCCAGGTATCAGTTTTTAGATGTCTGTTATTAGTTAGCTAATGCCTGGTATTAGCTATTTAATACCTGGTATCAGTTATTTGATGTCTGGTATCAGTCGATGTCTGGTATCTGTTAGTTCATGTCCGATATCAGTTTGCCAATGTCTGGCATCATTTAGTCAATGTCTAGTATCGGATAGTCAATGACTGGTATCAATTTATGTCTGGTAACAGTTGGTGTCTGTTTTCAGCTGGTCGATGTCTGGAATCAGTTAGTCGATATTTCGTATCAATTAGTTGATATTTGATATTTATTTATTTAGGCATTTTTATATAGCGCTTATCATAAAGCTCTAAGCGCTTTACAATTATTAAAACATGTAAACTAAGTAAATAAAAATGAGACACTAGGATAGTAACTACTATACTATAGAAACAATGAAAATGGCTATAAAACGAGGACACTTTGACACTTCAGGATCAACCCGAAACAGAAAATGAGGTAGGGCAAGGAGGGTGCATCACAAAAATATCAGTTAGTTGATATTATATATACACATATAATATTAATACTTGTGCCGTATGCCGCAGCATTTATTTCAAAACTTGGATTCAGACTGTGTAAAGCTAGAGCTGGCATAGAAGAATTATGCCGACATGCGACGCTGACAAATCTACTTCTACTTCTATATATTAAGGATCCTCGATCAGGCAGGGATCATTCTGGCCCCCCAAAGTACTGTCAAGATGACACACGGCAACACGATTGAACTTTATTATGAGTGAAAAAGATCAGCTTCTAAACAGCCCACTTTCAGATCTAAAAATATCCAACTAACTAGGAAGATCATTTGAAACAATAGAGAACATTTTTTTAAAAATGAGAAACTGTGCAAGAAATTTCGTAAACTCTCCTCACTGTTATAGTACCCAATAAGACACTATGTGGGTGGTACATCATATAAGGCCAAGTATCAAGTCACCTGGGTATAATATCAGTATAAGTTTAAGCAGCTGGTTAGCTTCATTGTATCATCTTATGAAGTTAAAACAAGGTACCCGAAGACATGCATTCTGATTTTGGCCAAAGTCTTTAAGTGTATTTTTCAACAGATTATACTACTTCTTCCAATTAATTTTTGTCAAAATTTCAGATTTCTTTCCTTGTGGGCTCTTGTTGTTTTTATTTATAGAAAGCAAACCAAAAAAAATGACGTAATTAAAACAATTTAATGAAGGCGCAATCATTTCATACGTCATTCTATTTCATGTAGTATTTGTCCCCCTTACGTCTAAATAATGAAGCACACCACTAAGGAAAGAAAATGGCAATGGCGATGATTGGATTTCTCTTCATTTCTTTATTTCTAGTTCCAGTATTTGGATTTCGTAAGTTACCTGTTTTAAAAACAATTTGAACTTTAAAATATTGAAAAAATTATAATTTACAAAAATTATTGCAGCAGTTTAAGAGGGGGGGGGGGGAAGTAAAGCAAACAATACGTGTGACGAAAAGGGAGGGGGTGGGAGACAATGATTTAATTCAACCAAGCACCGAAACACAGGAAAATAAGAAATTTTAGAAGAATAACTATTTTAAAAAAACAATGAAAGTAATTCTCTTATCCAGTATTTGGATTTCGTAAGTTACCTGTTTTAAAAACAATTTGAACTTTAAAATATTGAAAAAATTATAATTTACAAAAATTATTGCAGCAGTTTAAGAGGGGGGGGGGGAAGTAAAGCAAACAATACGTGTGACGAAAAGGGAGAGGGTGGGAGACAATGATTTAATTCAACCAAGCACCGAAACACAGGAAAATAAGAAATTTTAGAAGAATAACTATTTTAAAAAAACAATGAAAGTAATTCTCTTAAACCTCCAATTTTCGATCTTTAAATTGCCATTAAAACGAGGTCTTGAAAATGCATAGCGAATGCGCCATGACGCATCACTAGCTGTCGGATTTCAATAACATTGGGGCACCGATCACCGGTAGGTTTGATTTTTCAAAGAGATTCCAATCAGAGTGGGAGCCCGATCCCGTTAGGAGGCCGATCCCGTTAGGAGCCCGATCCCGTTAGGAGGCCGATCCCGTTAGTATCACGTTTCCCGGTGGGATCCTCTTCCCTGATAGGATCCTGACCCCGTTTTGATCCCGTTACCTGATTGGATCGCGAATTCGCCCCCCCCCCCCGGTTGTGACCGTTCTGGGAAGCGTTTCGAAATGAAACCTGCTTAACTTTTGTAAGTGAGCTGTACGGATTAAGCCGGCCAAATTTCAGGCTTCTATTCACAGGGGAAAGTTGGAGAATTAGTGATGGGTCGGTGAGTGAGTGAGCCTTTGCGTTTCCTTAGTATAGATATGATATGATTTATGATATGATTAACCAATAAAATTTTTGATTAAAGACGGACATCGTCATATTAAGGAAACTTTAACTCTATTAACAAAAATTAAAGGGATTGAATTCAAAACAGAAATTTGTACAAAAACAACAGGTCAATGACGTTATGGCGCTATCATAGGTCAATGACGTTATGGCGCTATCATAGGTCAATGACGTTATGGCGCTATCATAGGTCAAT
>CAXITT010000245.1:937883-975963 GCA_964033795.1 Lymnaea stagnalis
AATGACGTTATGGCGCTATCATAGGTCAATGACGTTATGGCGCTATCATAGGTCAATGACGTTATGGCGCTATCATAGGTCAATGACGTTATGGCGCTATCATAGGTCAATGACGTTATGGCGCTATCATAGGTCGATGACGTTATGGCGCTATAATAGGTCAATGACGTTATGGCGCTATCATAGGTCAATGACGTTATGGCGCTATCAGAGGTCAATGACGTTATGGCGCTATCATAGGTCAATGACGTTATGGCGCTATCATAGGTCAATGACGTTATGGCGCTATCATAGGTCAATGACGTTATGGCGCTATCATAGGTTAATGACGTTATGGCGCTATCATAGGTCAATGACGTTATGGCGCTATCATAGGTCAATGACGTTATGGCGCTATCATTTTGCTTTGGCCAAGGTCTTAAATAAGAGGGGACTTCAAAAATTGGTAGGCTATTTTAGTAAAATGACATTTAGAAAATTACGTAATTAAATAAAATAAATACAAAAATGTCCACCTACTATTAAGTATAGGCAATATCTACAATCTTTCTTTCAGCAATGTAACTACACCCTGTCTCACAACAAATACAGTCACTATCTTCCTGTTCCTCATTAATTTCAACAACAAAAATCTATGCTGGTGTGGTAGTTGTTTTAAGTGAATGCTTAGAGTTAGAAATTTTAATGTATGAAACAAGCGTATTAATATTGTTGTAAATATTTTAATTTAAACATTTAACAGATTTATTTTTTTTTTGGTTGGGGGGGGGGGTGTTGTTGTTGAAAGAAAACTGTTATTTATGCTTGTCTGGATGATCCCCCCATCCCGTGCATGTTCTTTTAGCATGTCACTTTGAACACCAGACATGATGTTAAGGTAGGTCTGAAAGGCCCCTGCTCAGGGCAAAGCTGGTCAGTTCCATGGAGTTATTTCCCATTCACTACTTCCTAGCTGCTTTAGTGCATCGTCTGTTGTTCAAACGAGCAAATATGGTATTGCATTGCATTCTAAATTTTTCAGGTTCTAGGTTCCAAAATTGAATTTTTAGTCGAGATTCGAAATTAGAGGTGAGAATTTATCAGGGCCGGCGCTAGGAGGGTGCGGGTCTTGGGCAAATTGAATTGTTGCGGGGCCGTTGACGTGATATATTCCGCCGATAGGATATTAAGACACGTTAAAGACATTTGGCTATTGAATAACTCCGATTATTGTGTTGACTGGATTAGGAACTAATAGTAGGCTTAGGTATATTATAAATATACTACAGCAACGAGCGGCCCACGTCGCTGTCCCTCTAGCTCCGGCCCAGGATTTATCAATGAAATAAAAACCTTCAGAAAAAATATCATATTTTGATTTTTAATAAGCTTTTAACAACTACACAAGTATTTAACTTCAGACTTTAATCAAACGAACAAAAATAACATTCTTAACTTTTTAATTTAAATAGTTTTATTAATTAAATAGTAAAATAATTGGTGCTGTTTTAATCTTTGATCAAATGTAAATAATGAAATCGAAAATATGATATGTGTATAATGTTTGGTCAGTTAACTTTGACAGTAAATGGTAACAAAAGTAACCAGATGAAGAGAACACCCATTTGCCTTCACACTGGTCGGAGAATAGAATAGAGGCTATATACGATATTCTTAAACATTTCCTCTTGAACCGCTATTCTCAAATAAAGCCATTTCTATTTTTACCAATGTCTCCATCCGTTGGTCTGGAAGTATTATCCAGAGCCTGAAGTTTCTTTTGTATTTCAATGTCAAATTGTCTCTTAAGCGGCAGTGTGTCTTCAAGTTCATCGTGCTCAGATCCAAGATGTTCAATTTCATTTGTTCATAAATATTTCCAACGAGGAATCCGCTGTCTGACCAAGCTTTTAAATATCCACGGTATGTTTTCGCATCTGGTCGCAATCTGGCCTTAGAAAAGCGTCCAAGTAGTCACTGGAATGTGCAGACTTTAAATGAGAGTCAAAGCCTGAAAGTGTACCTCCCAATGTTTGAGTATCTTATTACATATTATACATTTAGCTGAGAGATTGTCCATAGCTTTCAAGAAATATTGCCAGACTGATATATTTGTTTCCGATAGTTTCATATGCTTATCAAATTTAGGTCTATTTTTTTCAGGGTCCCACATTTCTTTCTATCAACCTGAAGGGAAAATAAATAATTTAACAAAATGTTATTAATTCAATTGAATTGGTTTGACATTGGTTTGAAGTGTAAAATTAAAAAAAAAAAATGTTTTAATGTTTAGCGAGGTACGGTACAGACAAACTGGGACATTCAGCAAGAGACAAAATAGCTCTAAAATCAATTATGAGGTGAATGTAAATTATTAATATTGTTATCACAAAATAGAAGTAACATAATTTATCTGTGTCTGAAACATAAGGTATTTGATTATTAAAATACGGATTTACTCTTATTATACATATGTAGGTTTTTGGCATAATTAAAAGAAATCAAGCAATCAAACATTTTTGTTATTAAAAGTTGACCTAGTGATTTGAGTGCAACGTTTTATTATTTCCATACAAACTCTTAATGGAAGTCAAAATTCGATTTTCATTCGACTATACCAATCACTTATTTGTCAATAATATTAAAACATTTACTTACCAATCCTGTACTTTCTCTTTAAACTTGAGACACATGGTGTGAGAGATTTGCACACCTCATAAATTATTGATATAACTTGCTTTAACTACGACGTGGAAACTATGAAAAGCGATTAAAAAAACTGAAAATGAAATCCCGGCATTATCGAAAATCCCGGTTTTCATTAATCCAATCCCGGTCTTTTCGAGCATCAATTATGGTCCGCTATTTCGGTATTTCTGAATTTCGGGATCCCGGATTGCGACCACTAGTACAAGCCAAGACTTTGTGTGGTGTACCAGGATGTGTGGTCTTCTCAGTTTTCTTCTTGAGTTTCCAACAATCATCCCTCGTTGGCTCTTCTTTTTGTACAGTAGGCACGAGTACTTTTGTACTTATTTCATTTGTACCAGGTTTGTATGATTTTTGTAAAGGTCTAGTGTAATTTGATGATGTGTCTGTCATACTGTCATTTTTGGTGTGAAATGGTTTATTTGGGAGTTGCTTTGAGATGATGAAGTCATCCACTAACACTGCTGCCATATGTGTGTGACCTTTGTCACGGTCTGTAGTGTGTGTTCGTAACTATGTACGAACACAATTCTTGAACTCCTCCATCAGAATGAGGTTCATGAAATTTTTGAAGGCTGTTCGTTGCGTGCAGTCACTTAACCAGGTGTCCTTTTTCCTTTCACGGACAAACTCTATCTGAGTCTGGCCATCCCGTTTCCACGGCTCCTTAAACTTTTTTTACGGTAGGCTTCGGGGACACCGTTATAAACCGTATTAAGGATTTTACAATGTTATAGTCCTCACGCTGTTCCGCGTCCTAGGACACACAATTTTCGGCTGCTCTATCTGTCAGAACTTGTTACAGTAAGGTAGACCACTTATTTCTAGGATTGTTAAAATTTTCGGCAAATTATTTCAAACTGAGCAAACTATTGGTCCATCTATTTTTCTGCAAATGTAAGTATTACTTTTGCAAATTTAATTGCATCCCAACCGTGACCTACAGAAGCCGTGAGTCTAATCTCCATTGCTCTCAATTAGGCCATTGTTTCATTTTCTTTTAATTGTATTTCCATTTCTCTATCTTTTCCTTCTTTTTTTTTCTCTGAGCGTCTAGCTCCAGTTGTTTGAGCTCACGATCTTTTTCTAGCACTAGTTGTTTTAGCTTTAGTTGAAGATCCATACTAGGATCATTCTACTGTGTGAGTGAGGCCATTGCATCCTCAGACAACATATCATCATCCAAGAAATAGGGACGATCATATCTGGTGCTGCCTTTTTTACTGTCGAGCGAGGTACACTTATTTCTAAATATTTAGCAATTGAATATAGCTCTTTTCTTAGAACATTGGTCTAATTCCTCTACTGATTGGTTTATTACACCAAAATCCATATTTGACACAGGCAAAATATAAACCTAAGATTTATACAAGTTTAAACTAATGAACACAGTGACAAAAATAGAATTTCAAAAAAATTGCAACTAGCTCTGCTTTTGGTTGCGCAAAATGGTAACATGTACTTAGTATAATAACGAACTAAGATGACAAGCCCTCGTGTTTGTGGACTTGACTCTTGAAGCTTGAGATAAAACTCAGATGAAGAGCCCTCGTATTTGTGAAATAGACTCTTGCAGCTTTAGAATATACTAAGATGAAGAGCCCTCGTTTTTTTGTTGTTGTGAAATTGGCTCTTGCAGCTTGAGATAAAACTAAGATGAAGAGCCCTCGTATTTGTGAAATAGACTCTTGCAGCTTTAGAATATACTAAGATGAAGAGCCCTCGTTTTTTTGTGTGTGTGAAATTGGCTCTTGCAGCTTGAGATAAAACTAAGATGACGAGCCCTCGTGATTGCGGACATTGCTCTTGCAGCTGGAGAATACAGTAATATAAAGAGTTATCGTATTTGTTGACGACAGGTATATGGCAGCAATCCTTGAAACTGAAATGACAAGAGTGAATATTTTGAATCTGAAGATGACATTAAGGCTACTTTAGACAAGCAATACTTGCTGTGTACTTGTATTCGATAATGACATAACATCTATGACCAACCGTTTCTCTGGAGACAACAGTCTCAGTTCCAGGTTTTCAGACTTCAAACTGCCATCATGACACGTTTTAATCGTGTCAAATTTTAAGAAGATCGAGCTTAAAGAGGGCAGAGTGTATGCAGAAAATAATTGAAAAATTTGGAAAGGATAAACACCGCATTATATTGCTTTTCAAAGACTGAAACTAACGAATATCAAGAACTGTGTGGATCTATTAGTTGTATAGTTTACATTGCATATACTCTAACTTAATAGTTTACATTGCATATACTCTAACTTAATAGTTTACATTGTATAAACTCTAACTTATTTATGTTGAGAAATTATTTTTTTTAAAAAAAGTAATGTTTGATGGTTGAAAAAAAAAAAAAAAAAAAAAAAAAAAAAAAAAAACGCATTTAGAAGGTAGGCTGCTATTAATACAAATGCTTGCCCTTTAGCTCTAATTACATTTTTTTTTATTATGAAAAGGCGAACTTTGTTGATCCCCCTTGTGAAAATTCCTGCGGGCGCCCATGAGCGAGCATCCATATTATCGGAGTGTAATACATTCTAATGGAACTTTTCAGTGTCAAACAGCATTCTGTTGGAACTTTGGGTGTGTCATACATCCGAACTGAAATAAAACTTTAGGAAATGGTGTCAGCGGGCATTATATTTATTAATGTGTGATTTTATTCTAAGGGAAATTCCTTTGCAAATAAAGTATTCTGGCATGCAATGACGGTCGCGGCCACAAGACTGCTACGAGATCTCAATATTGGTTTTGTGAGAGGGGCGTTAGGCTAAAGACTCCCGGCCAGTCCTTTTTGAGCCGAGTGGCTCTTGAGGGACTGGACCGCACAAAGAACCGAGCTCTCAGGTTTGTGTGCAGGGCGATACGAACCATCCCCCCTCCCCCCGTTACAGGATAAATTATAGCAGATGTAGAGCTGCCGAGCACAAGGAGATAAAATGTAGTCCTAAAGACAGTAGAACAATACTGACGAATGCATGGATAGGAACCCTGCTTTGACGGGAGAAATGTGTAAAGAAGTCCAGGCTTAAGACATTTTCCATTATGGATGCAGTTCACGAAGTTGAGAACGCTCTAGCCCTACACGAAAGCAGGGAAAAAATGAGGCCGATCCTCGCACGGTGACCTCACTAAAGCCTAATCCTAACTGAAATACAACTCGATATAGCAGATACTGACGTCAAAAACGCCATCTATTAAAGAAGGAAGGAAGGAAGTGCTGAAAACGATTAATGCCTATCCAGACAAAGTTATACAAGTCTGAAGTGCCACGTATAAAGTGTTTATTTTCCAAACGCGGTATTCGCAATTTTCGAGAAAAGAACTTAACATTTTTGTGTAGCGCAAACCAGCTGCTTTTGGACATGGTGAAGTTTATTTACACTACACAGTATATTCTTATTTTATTATTGGCGTAAAATGTTTTAATTGTCTAGACACAGTATTTAATTTTTTGTAAAAAAAAAATGAATAACATCAAAGACTTCAAAAAGTACATACAGCATTTTCAAAATATAAAACTTACAATATTCAATTTTTAAAAATTAATTAAAATTCCATTTATAATGAAATCCGTAAATGATTTGAAACAGAATTGCGATTGCAGAAAAATAAAGTTATTGATAAAAAGCTTCAGCCACAAGAATTGTTTTTAGCTATTAAACTGATTATAAAACTATCTTTAAAGGATTATATGAAAGTAAAAACTATTATTTTTAAAGAGAGCAAGCTATATTTACAAAATGGAAAGGCCAAAACTGCGACAATGATTCAAATATGAAGAGGGAAAGTTGAGAACTGCAGGAACGGATCGTGAAGAAAAAAATCAACTGACCCTTTATATGCCTATTGGATGACATAGCCCTAACTTAGTGTTTGGTGACAGTGCAACAAGTTTCCTAGAATCCTCCTCTAGTTTTGTTAATGTCTAACGCAAATATAACTTCTTTTCTGCCTGATTGCATGTCAGCAGTCACACTGAGAAACCTTCGTGCGAAACTGGTTTAGAGCCCAGAATTGAATGTGTCACAGCCGTTAAATTTGAAATAACAGGAATTCAAGAAGTTATTTGTGAACTTCCAGAAATATCTGCGTCTGATATAGGAGTGCGACATGAAGTAGAAACAAGTTTTTTAGAAATAGGAGATAATTGTAAATATTGTCTCAAAACTATACAAGGCAACTCTGTGGAGTTATCTACAGTAGATATACTAATGAGTATTGCCACTGACTATTTAATTTATGAAAGTGGAAATCAATTAAATTTAAATTTTGTGTAACCTCCGGAGTAAGCAAAATTAAATTGCACATAATTAGATTTAGAAATAGTTATTAGAAATAAAAGTGTAAGGAGAGTAATGAGAAGAAAGCGTTTACTGTCAAGGTTCTAAATGCAGATTCCCAGGAAAAACAAATTGAGAGGTTAATCCAATACTGGACAAATATAAAAATTCTTTATCAGAGAGATTTGGGCAGTTACAAAATTCAATATGATATAAGGATTTTGAATTACGTAAAAAATCTTCAAGACAAAGATAAGCGCCAAGTAGTAAGGTGAAGTATATAGAATACGATATGGTCTCAAGAATATAGCAACATAAATGGATGTCATCTGTTGACTAAACTAGATATAGCCAAAGAATTACTTCCTCGTGATGTAAGGCTTCCAATCGAGGCCAATAAATTCATGAAAAGAAATATGAAACTAAACGAGGATGTTATGCCAAAACTGTGGGTAATATTAAATCTAATGCTGAAAGGCTTTACCGCCATCCTGTCTCAAGATACAATGAATTCTTTGACAATTTTGTGTATGCAAAGAAAATAAATATAGAAGGTAGAATAAAAAGATTTCCACACCTAACGGCAAGGACAAAATGTCATCAGTCGGTTTATTGTTCATACTGTCCAAATTCAAGTTAAGACAAACAATATTATTGTCAATGTATCTATTTTTTTTTAAAACCTAAGTAATACTACTTGGCTAACCCTAAATTTCTCATTGCAATATATTATCACTATGCTTCAAAGTTGCGCCAAAGTTCAGCTTGCCTGGGGCCAGCAGCCGCAGCGCAGGCCCTGTGGATAATTATGAAATAGAACCTTGGTGACGTTTTGAAACTTATTATTTAAATTGTGCCCTTTTTTTTTCCACAGCTACGAATTTAAACCCAATACTAGACAAATCTGAGATTGCTGAAGGGGAGAACTTCACAGTTACTTGTGACTTCAGTCGTGTGATAGGTGATACCCAGTCTCCATCGCCGATTTTCTCATTAGCCATATTTAGAAAAGTTCTTGATTCGCCTGGATCAAATTTTACACCCATAATGTCTTCAAGTAAATTTGGGTTTTATCCGGTAGGAATGTCCTTTCACCAAATGAGTACATTTAAACTTAGCATTGGTAAACGAGCGTGTATGGCACTTTGTTCATTAATTTCAATAGATTCTACATTGGTCAGTTAAATGTTTCCTCATCTAAACATGTTTTCTTTTTTTTTTTTTTTTTAAAACTCAATCCCGTCTCCAATGTTCAGCGAAATCAATCAAGGCAGTATACTCATCTTATATGTTAATCGAACTCAATCCAGGCAGTACTTAATCAAAAATGTTTTACGAACTTAATCCATGCAGTATATCAATCTAAGCTGTTACTTGAACTCAATCCAATATTTTTCTAATTTGTTCCTTTAAATCAATGCAGACAGTGTATCCATCTGATTTTTAAAAAATGAGATTAATCCAGGAGTATATTTATATAAGTTTTCTCAAACTTAATATAGGCAGAATATCTATCTTATTGGTTCCTCCAACGCAATCAAAGCAGAATGTCCATTTAAGATGTTTCTCCAGCTTAATTCAGGCAGAATATCCATCTGCGTTGATCCTCAAAACCAATCCAGCAGAATATCCATCTAAGTTTATCAACGAGCTTAATTCAGGCAGTATAGCCATCAAAGTTGTTCCCCCAACTCAATACGGCAAAATACCCATGCAATTTGTTCCTCCAAGTACATCCAAGCAGTTTGTTCTTTGGATTTAATCCATGAATGTTACTAATCTAAGATATTCCTTCAACTCCATAAAGGCAGTATATTGAATTAAGTTTTTCTTCAATCTTAATCCATGCAATATATCCATCCAAATTATTCCTCCAAAACAATCAAGGCACTATATCCATCTAAGTTGTTCCATAAACTCAATTCAGACAATATATCTGATACTGATATGTCTAAGTTGTTTCTCAAAATCATTTCCGAAGGTATATCCATATAAATGGTTTCTCCAACTCCATCCATGTTGTACATTCATCAAAGGTTTTCCTTCAATTAAATGATCCATGCAGTATGGCCATCTAAGATGTTCCTCTAACTCAATCCATGCAGTATGGCCATCTAAGATGTTCCTCTAACTCAATCCATGCAGTATGGCCATCTAAGATGTTCCTCTAACTCAATCCATGCAGTATGGCCATCTAAGATGTTCCTCTAACTCAATCCATGCAGTATGGCCATCTAAGATGTTCCTCTAACTCAACCCAGGTAGTACATACATCTGAGTGGTTCCTCCTGCTAAATTCAGGTAGTATAACCATCTCCGTTGTTTGTTCCTCCAACGTAATCCATTCAGTATAACCATCTAAGTTGTTCCTCGTAATTAATCCAGTCAGTCTATCTATTTAAGTTGTTCCTTTAAGGAAATCAAGGCAGTACACCAATCTAAGATGTTCGTCTAATTCAATCAAATAGGTATATCCATCTAAGATATTCCTCCTAATTAATCCAGTCAGTATACCAATCTAAGTCGTTCCTCTAACTAAATCAAGGAGTACAATCATCTAAGATGTGCCTCTAATTCCATCTAGTCAGTTAAACCATTTTAGTTTTCCGCCTCCTCAATCCAGGTAGTAATCCACCTAAGATATTCTTCCTACGCAATCCAGCAGTATACCCGTGAGGTGATTATCCAATAAGATGTTCCTCTAACTCAATCCATCTAAGATTTTCCTCCTACTCAATTCAGGCAGTATAACAATCTAAGTTATTCGTACTACTCAATCCAGTCATCATACCCAACTCAGTTGTTTCTTTAACTCATCCAGACACTTACCCATTTAAGATATTCCTCTAACTCAATCAAGGCAGTATACCCATCTAATATATTCCTCTAACTCAATCCAGGCAATAACCCATCTAAGATGTTCCTCCTACTTAATCTAGCAATAGCCCATCTAAGATGTTCTTCCTACTTAATCCAGGCAATAACCCATATAAGATGTCCTCTAACTCAATCCAGGCAGTATGTCAATCTGATTTAATAATGGAGCTCACTGCAGGCAGTATATCCATCTACGTTTTCTATAACTTTATCTAGGCAGTATAGCCATCTAGGCTTTCTCTTTAATTAATCCATGCAGCATTTCCATCTACGTTTTCTCTAACTTAATCTAGGAAGTATATCCATCTACATTTTCTCTAACTTAATCTAGGCAGTATATCCATTTATGTTTTCTCTAACTTAATCAAGCCAGTTTTTCCAACTACGTTTTCTCTAACTTAATCTAGGCAGTATATCCATCTACGTTTTCTTTAACTTAATCTAGGCAGTATATATATTTTAGTTGTTCCTCCAACTCTTTCAAAACAAAATATCAATCTAAGATGTTTCTCCATCTTAATTCAGGCAGTATATCTATGTGCAATGTTCCTCAAATTTAATCCTGGCAGAATATCCATTAAATTTGTTTACCATCTAAATTCGGGCCTTATAGTCATTCAAGTCGTTCCCCAATTCATTCCAATAGAATATTCATGCAAGATGTGCCTTCAAGCCGATCAAAGCAGTACTCAATTCACTTTGTTCTTTATATTTAGTCTAAAAGTTTTACTCATCTAAGATGATCATTCAACTCCATAATGGCAGAATATTTAACTCAATTTTTTTTCCATCTTTATCAAGGCAGTAATACTCATCTAAGATATTCCTCCTACTCAATACAGGTAGTTTACCAATGTAAGATATTCCCCCTACTCAATAATGCAGTTTAATCATCTAAGATATTCCTACTACTTAATACTTAATACAGGCAGTTTACCCATCTAAGATATTCATCCTACTCAATACAGGCAGTATACCAATCTAAGATATTCCTCCTACTCAGTACAGGCAGTATACCCATCTAAGATATTCCTCCTACTCAATCTAGGCAGTTTACCCATCTAAGATATTCCTCCTACTTAATACAAGCTATTTACACAACTAAGATATTCCACCAACTCAATCGAGTCAGTTTACCCATCTAAGATTTTCCTCTAACTCAATTCAGCAGTATAACCATCTAAGATTTTCCTCTAACTCAATTCAGCAGTATACCCATCCAAGTTTTGCCTCTAACTCAATTCAGCAGTATACCCATCTAAGTCGTCCACCTTACTCAGTCCAGGCAGTATACACATCAAAACCCTTTTCTTTAAAACGATTCAAAATCAGTCACCATGCTAATCTTCCCAGACAATTTTTAACTGGTCACATTCTAGCAACCCTCTTCTCTAATAAACTCTCAAAATCTCAAAACACCATTCACCATCTTTCTTCAAGTCTCCAGACTACTCCTCCAAAAAAGAATTCCAAAATTCTTTTAATGACCATCGTGTACCTTGAGCATGTTACCATCTTGTGGTACCTCAAAAAAAATCACACCTTTTGGGCCTCTCGCTGTCTTTTCGAGCTTCCATTATTATCATTTTCTGCAACAATTTTTAGCACAAAAGTTAACCGAGGTCGATGTAACTGTTCATTTTAGGAATGCGTGGAGAGATATCCACGAAAAATATCACGGTTTCTTTGTGTACTATATTAAATGTAGTGTTTCAGGCTCAATTCTATTTCAATGTTCGTTCTAATGGTACAACGCAATAATTGGTCGTCTTTCACTTTCAGCAACCAAAACATATTATTTGGCCATGGAAGGCGACATTCCACTATTATAATATGAGCAGACCAGAGGATCAAGTGATTATCCTACACAACACGAACGCATCGTGTGACGATGCTGGAGAGTACACGTGTCGGACTATTCTCCTTAAGGGCACGCTTATTACACATAATAAGACACAATTGCTGAGAAAAAAAGGTGAGTTTTCACAACAATGTATGTGCCAATTTAACATCACATGTATGCATCGTTGAATGTGTATGTTTATATGCATGTATGTATATATATATATATATATATATATAAATGTATATATGCATGGATGTATATATGTGTGTGCATGTATGTATGTATGTATTTATATTATTTATGTATGAATGTATGTATGTATGTATGTATGTATGTATGTATGTATGTATGTATGTATGTATGTATGTATGTATGTATGTATGTATGTATGTATGTATGTATGTATGTATGTATGTATGTATGTATGTATGTATGTATGTATGTATGTATGTATGTATGTATGTATGTATGTATGTATGTATGTATGTATGTATGTGTGTGTGTATGTATGTTAACTTCCGGTTAGATGGGATTCGTGTACATGTTTTTTTGATGAAGAATATTTCTTTGACTCTGACATTATTAGCCAAGTAAATCCTCAACAAACTGTGATTTATAAACTAAAATCTCACATTGCTGGTCAAGGGATGAGCCAAAAGTCACTGTCTTCACTATGCTTAGCTATTTATGTGATTTGGGGTTTTGTACTGCATTGGTCATATTAAGCGCCATGTTTGTTACCACTTCCTGTCTTACTCTATTCCTGTGTGTGCTCTCAGACTGAAACACACGAAGTGACTTATCGTATGCACAATTACAATATTACACTATATATATATATTGCTTCTGGTAGATGAGACTCGTAAACCATGGCCGGTAGCTCATATAGGAGAGGGAAACTCTGACTCCAAACCTCCGCTGCCTTGCGGCTATACCCACACGGGAAAAGCTGATTATCCATACTACTTCGCCCAGGTTTTATTTTTACTGGAAAGGACACTCCAGCACCGCCGAATGGTATGAACACAACACGTGAGGCAGCAGTTGCCGGTTTTAAGCCATAGTTTAATCGGCTTAGAGCTGGGCGCCAGGGGTTGCTTCTGACGGTGGAAGAGATCGCCATGTCTCACTGGGTGCGTGGAGCTCAGGGGCCACAAACACATGCACCTAGAAATAAGAAAACAAAAGAAAAGAAGACCCCAGCTCTTCGACCAGCAAGCTTGAATGTAAGGACTATGTGCCCGGGCATTACTGCCGACCTGCAGCTCATAAACGATGCAAGGAAGACAGCTAGCGTTGATAGAGAGCTTAGCAGGCTAAACATTGATATTGCCTGTCTCCAGGAAACTAGGCTCCCCGAATTTGGTATCATAAGAGAACTCAACTACACTTTCTTCTTGCAGGGTGGACCAATGGACGCACCAAGACAACATGGGATTGGTTTTGCTATAAAAAACACACTCTGCTCTTCCATAGAACCACCGATACAGGGCACTAATAGAATACTAACTAACCGACTATCAACATCTTCAGGTTTAGTCAACATCCTCAGTGCTTATGCCCCAACCCTTTCCTCCAGCTCAGAAGCCAAAGACCAGTTCTGCGAAGATCTTAATCAAACAATAGCCAGCATACCCAACAATGAAGCAATTTACCTCTTGGGTGACTTCAATGCAAGAGTAGGAAGCGATCTCATGGTCTGAGACTATTGGAACTGTGATGTCTACATGGACTATGTGTAACTAACACCTACTTCAACTGAAGGCCATCCACCAAGTTTCATGCAGGCATCCCCGCTTTAAACACTGGCACCAGTTAGATCTCATAATCACAAGACGCACACAACTGGCCAGTGTCCTCCTCACACGCAGCTACCACAGCGCAGACTGCGACACTGATCATTCCTTAGTCGCTAGCAAGATAAGGCTACAGCCAAAGAAACTGTATCACACCAAAAACAAGAGTAAACCACGCATAAACATCTGCTCCACCAAAAACCCAGAGAGAACATAAGTATACACCCATAGTCTACAAAAAGCTCTTGTACAAACGCCACTAATGGACACTATTAAGTCCAAATGGTCACATTTGCGGGAGACTATCTATAACTCGGCTATCACGGCATTTGGAAAGAGAGAGCACAAAAGTGCAGATTTGTTCGAGGCCCATTGGCAGGAAATGAAACATGTCACCGATGCAAAAAGAAAGGCCCTCTTAGCTTATAAAGACAGGCCTTGCCCAGCAACTCTACAATCGCTTGTAAGCACCAAGACAAAAGGCCAGCAGACAGCTCGCCACTATGCTAACACATACTGGCTCATTCTAAGCTCCAGCATACAATCAGCTGCTGATAGAGGTGATGCAAAGTCAATGTACGAGAATATAAAGCAAGCAACAGGCCCTCTGATCTCCAAGACTGTGCCTTTAATGTCCAAATCAGGGGAAATTATTACTGATCGTGATAAACAACTTAAGCGGTGGATAGAGCAATACTTGGAAATATACGCAACGATAAACCAAGTCTCAAACGCTGCCCTGGACGATATCCCAGACTTGCCGGTCATGGAGGAGCTTGATACCCTACCCACAATAGAAGAGCTACGTAGAGCCATCGATTGTCTCGCCAGTGGGAAAGCACCGGGCAATGATGGTATCCCACCAGAAGCTCTCAAATGTGGAAAAGGAGTACTATTACGGCCCTTGCACGATCTACTTACTCTGTGCTGGGAACAGGGACGGTTACCACAAGAGTTGAAAGATGCAAACATTGTTGCATTGTTCAAAAATAGAGGAGACAAGAGTGACTGCAACAACTATCGTGGAATCTCTCCCCTCAGCATAGTTGGAAAGGCTTTCGCCCGAGTTGCATTAACATGCCTTCAGACCCTAGCATCGCGTGTACTCCCAGAATCGCAATGTGGTTTTCGCGCCAGTAGGTCAACCATAGACATGATCTTCTCTCTGCGCCAACTGCAGGAGAAGTGCAGGGAGCAACATATGCCTTTATACATTTTATTTGTCGACCTCACTAAGGCTTTTGATCTTGTCAGCAGAAGCAGCCTGTTTCAGATCCTCAAAAAGATAGGCTGCCCTACACGGCTGCTTAACATCATCAAGCAGTTCCACAAAAACATGCAGGGCACAGTGTGCTATAAGGGTGCCGCCTCAGAAGCTTTTCCAGTGAGTAGTGAGGTAAAGCAAGGTTGCGTGCTGGCTCCTACTTTATTTGCAATCTTTTTCTCCACCCTACTCCAGTATGCCTTTCAGAACAACAGCTAGGGGATATACATCCAAACTAGAGATGACGGAAAATTATTCAACATTGCCCGACTTAAAGCTAAGACTAAAACAAGAAAGGTTTTGCTGCGGGAGTTCTTGTTTGCGGACAATGCCGCTTTGGTATCTCACACAGCAAACGGCCTGTAGAGCCTCGTATCCAGCCTATCCGCTGCCTGCAAAGAGTTTGGCCTGACAATTAGCCTAAAGAAAACTAACATTATGGCACAGGGCGCTGACTCCCTCCCCACTATCGCCATCGACGACTACGACTTGGATACTGTTGACAGATTCACATATCTGGGATCCAACATATCGAGCACCCTCTCAATGGAGGATGAGATAAGTGGGAGGATAGGGAAGGCCACAACTGTTATGGCCAGACTGAAGAAAAGAGTCTGGTCAAACGCCAAATTCACAACAAGAACTAAGCTGCAGGTGTACCAGGCCTGCGTACTGAGCACACTTCTGTATGGATGTGAGTCGTGCACCACATACTCTAAACACGAAAGAAGGCTCAATGGCTTCCACCTCAGATGCCTGTGCCACATCCTTGACATTAAATGGCAAGACAAAGTCCCCAACACGGATGTCCTGTCCCAAACAAACATGTGTAGCGTCCCAGCCATGTTAATCCAAATACGCCTCCGCTGGCTTGGAAACGTCAAGCGCATGCAATCGGGTCGCATACCAAAATAAGGTGCTACACAGCGATCTGGCGACAGTGAAAAGATCAGTTGGACGGCCTCGTCTGAGATACTTAGACATATGCAAAAGAGACATGAAGTCGGCCAACATCGACATCTCAAACTGGGAGGAGCTGGCAGAGGATCGATCCTCATGGCGGGGCATCGTGAAGGTATGATCACTACATGCCGAGGATCAAAACAGGGTGGAAACAGCTGCAAAAAGAGCAAGGAGGAAGGCCGGTAAATACTGCTCCACCGCATTCGTGTGTGGGAAATGTAACAGAGACTGTCATTCGAGGATTGGTCTCACCAGCTTCACCAAGAGCTGCAAGCAATAAAGATAATCTATCGTCTCCCGCAGACGGAAAGATGCCATGTATGTATGTATGTATGTATGTATGTATGTATGTATGTATGTATGTATGTATGTATGTATGTATGTAGGTATGTATGTATGTTTGTATGTATGTACGTATGTATGTATGTACGTATGTACGTATGTACGTATGTACGTATGTACGTATGTATGTATGTACGTATTTATGTATGTATGTATGTATGTATGTATGTATGTATGTATGTATGTATGTATGTATGTATGTATGTATGTATGTATGTATGTATGTATGTATGTATGTATGTATGTATGTATGTATGTATGTATGTATATATGTATGTATGTATGTATGTATGTATGTATGTATGTATGTATGTATGTATGTATGTATGTATGTATGTATGTATGTATGTAAATATGTATGTGTATATGTATGTATGTATGTATGTATGTATGTATGTATGTATGTATGTATGCATGTATGTATGTATGTATGTAAATATGTATGTATGTATGTATGTATGTATGTATGTGTGTCTGTGTGTGTGTCTGTGTGTCTGTGTGTGTGTGTGTCTGTGTGTGTGTGTGTGAGTGTGTGTGCATGTATGTGTGCATGTATGTGTACAAGTATGTATGTATGTATTTATGTACGTACGTACGTATTTATGTATTTATGTATTATGTATATATGTATGTATATTGTGACTAAATGAAGCTATATAGTATACCAACTCACCATATCTTGTATTCATGGATGAATGTATGTATGTACATGTTCATGTATAATATTGCATGCACTCATGACGCCTTATGTACCAAAACGACAGCTCCGCTCATCCGATAGTGGCATCCTTGAGACTTATTGAAAGCGCACTTTTTTATTTGCTGGCCCAACAATCTGGAACGCCCTTCTAGTCGCCCTCAGAAACAGCCAGATCCTGCAGTCCTTTAAACCCGATTTAAAAACACATCTATGTCGCAAACACCCTCTTGGGTGATGCTATCTACCATCTTTTTTCAGTTAATTTATATTTAGTTTGTTGCTTATAGTTGAAATGGGATGACTGGGTTTTATACTGTTGCGTCTGTTTTTAAATGTGGTCAATTTTAGATTGTTTTTATTTCTCTTTTTTGATATGGTTGACTTTGTACCGCAGTTCGAGCTTTTGTGGATGAAGCGTGTTTTTCAAATGAACTTTCTTCTTATTATTATGTATGTATGTATGTATGTATGTATGTTTGTATGCATGTATGTACGTTTGCATATATGTATGTTTGTATGTATGTATGTATCTGTGTGTGTATATATGTGTCTGTGTTTCTATGTATGCATAACTGCATTTACGTTAAAATAAGTCGGAGATAAGTAGAATCTCAGTCAGCCATAGGCAGTATCTCAGTTAGCCATAGGCGCTTTATCAGTTAGCCATAGGCCTTATCTCATTCAGCCATAGGCAGTATCTTACTCAGCCATTAGCTGTATCTCAGTCAGTTAGACAAAAGCAGGATCTCATTCAGCAATATGTAGTATTACATTCAGTCATACAAATTATCTCAGTCAGCCATAAACAGTGTTTCGCTCAGCCATACGCAATGTCTCAGTCATCTATTAGCAGTATCACCGTGACTCATAAGCAGTATCTCAATCAGTCATAGCAGTATCAGTCTGTCATCAGTTAGCAGTATCTCAGTTAGCCATAAGCAATATATAAGCCAGTCATCCATTAGTAGTGTTTCAGCCATAAACAGTATTTCAGTTTGCCATAAGCAGAATCTCAGTCAGCCATAAGCAGTATCTCAGTCAGACATAAGCAGTATCTCTGTTAGCAATAAGCACTATTTTAGTAAGGAATAAGCAGTATCACATTCAGCCATAAGCAGTAGCACTGTCAGCCATAAGTAGTATATCTTCAATTATTTCTTTTCGTTTTTAAAAACACACATGTGTGAAAACCATCTCAGTAGGGTGACACCAAATTAAAAAATTGCATATTTACAGAACACACACTGCTCGGTCTAACATTTTCATTTCATAAATGAATGACGATCAAAAGTAAATTTTCCACATATATAACCTATCCAAAAGCGTGATTTATTAAAATTTTAAGATTGATGCGTCAGAAATGAGGTGACCCTAAGATGAGGTCAGAAAAAACATCATTTTGAACATGATTCAACGCCCATTTAATTGCTAGGTAACTTTCTTAGGTGACAGGAAGCTATACTCATCTAACTTTTTGGACATAAAACTTTCCATTGATAATTAATGGCGATTCTAAGAAAACATGTTTACAGTTCTTACTTATACATTTACGTACTGAAATTGAATTAATTCATTTTTTTCCTTGTTATGGTAATAGCATGGACTTTTTAACAAGAAAAATTCTATTGTTGAAGTCGAGGGGGGGGGGGCATCATGAGTTTACCACATCGGGTGACACCAACACTTGTTAAGCCACTGGCGTATATTACAACATACAGTAAGAGACATTTCTGGTAAATAATGATGCTTTAAAATAGGCTTTCATTATACTCAGATGCACCTGTCAGTAAAATTCAATCACGCAATATACACTAATCGGATAATTCATATGCGACCAAATCTACTTAAGCCACCGAGGGCGTATCGTATCTTGGTATAAACATTAATTTATTTACATACTGACGCTTCCGGGAATATTAGCATGATTACAGCTGATTACCATCATCATGGTGGTATCATGGTCTTACCACAGTTCATTATCTTTGTCATGGTCGTATCGATATTACCACAGTTCATTGTCTTCATCATGGTCGTATCGATATTACCACAGTTCATTGTCATCAGCATGATCGTATCCATGTGACAACCGTTCATTGTGAACATCATCGAGGCCGTATCGATGTGATCACAGGTCATTGTCATCAGCATGGTCGTATCAATATGACAACATTTGATTGTCCTCATCATGGTCGTATCGATATTACCACAGTCCATTGTCTTCATTATGATCGCATCGATATTATCAAAGCTCAATATAAATATTATAATAATTGAAATATATGTTTTTCTTTATTAAAAAAAAAAGAAAATATTTAAGTTATTGAAATAAATTAACACATCGCATCGTACTTGGACATGGCATTTTAATAATGGAGGCCTTCAGTCTATGGCATTTAAAAAACGTTTTCAATAAGTCCACTGTCAAAGTTCAACTGGCACCCCTTATTAATAACTGATGTACTTTATGCTACGGTAACATGGCCTAAGATATATATTAAAGGTTAAATTTAAAAAAAAAAGACTCTTTGGACCAAGCTTTTATTTTGAAAAAGGAACTGGATGTTATATTAGACGTTGGACAGAACTGTTATATTTGACTTTGGACCATGTTGTTGTATTCGAAATTTTGACCGGGCTGTTAGGTTAGAATTTGGGCAGGGCTGCTCTATTAGACTTTGGCTCGTTCTGTTATATTAGACTTTGAACCGGGCTGTTACATTACACTTTAGAAAGGGCTGTTATATTAGACTTTGAACCGGGCTGTTAGGTTAGAATTTGGGCAGGGCTGCTCTATTAGACTTTGGCTCGTTCTGTTATATTAGACTTTGAACCGGGCTGTTACATTACACTTTAGAAAGGGCTGTTATATTAGACTTTGAACCGGGCTGTTAGGTTAGAATTTGGGCAGGGCTGCTCTATTAGACTTTGGCTCGTTCTGTTATATTAGACTTTGAACCGGGCTGTTACATTACACTTTAGAAAGGGCTGTTATATTAGACTTTGAACCGGGCTGTTACATTACACTTTAGAAAGGGCTGTTATATTAGACTTTGAACCGGGCTGTTACATTACACTTTAGAAAGGGCTGTTATATTAGACTTTGGACAGAGCTGTTACATTACACTTTAGAAAGGGCTGTTATATTAGACTTTGGACAGAGCTGTTACATTACACTTTAGAAAGGGCTGTTATATTAGACTTTGAACCGGGCTGTTACATTACACTTTAGAAAGGGCTGTTATATTAGACTTTGGACAGAGCTGTTACATTACACTTTAGAAAGGGCTGTTATATTAGACTTTGGACAGAGCTGTTACATTACACTTTAGAAAGGGCTGTTATATTAGACTTTGGACAGAGCTGTTATTTTAGACGTTTGGCCAGGCTTTTATATTTCGCTTTTAGCTGCGCTGTTATATTTCACTGTGGACAAGGGCGTTACATTTCGCTTGGACCAGGCTGTCATAATAGACTTTGTTTTAGGCTGTTATATTAGAATTTGGACAGGGCTGTAATATTTTATTTGGACCAGGCTGTCATAATAGACTTTGGTTTAGGCTGTTATATTAGACTTTGGACAGGGCTGTAATATTTTACTTTTGACCAGGCTGTCATAATAGACTTTGGTTTAGGCTATTATATTAGAAATTGGACAGGGCTGTACTATTTTAATTCACATTATAATTATAATTCACATTTGAACTTGCTGTTATATTAAACTTTGGACCTGACTGTTATGTTTCATCTTTGACAGAGTTTGTTACATTTGACTTAGGAAAGAGCTGTTATACTTCACCTTGGACCGGGCTGTTATATTTCACTTTGGACCAGTCTGTTATTTTAGACTTTGGCCCTGGCTGTTATATTAAACTTTAGACTGGGCTTTTATATTTGATTTGCACCGGGCTGTTATATTTCATCTTTGTCCAGGCTTTTATGTTAGACTTTGAACAGGACTGTTATATTTGACTTCGGAACAAGCTGTTAATTTTAATTTTGGACCGGACTGTTATGTTTGACTTCAGACCAGACTGTTATATTAGACTTTTGATCGGTCTGTTATATTAGACGTTAGACGGGGCGATAATACTAGACATTTGACCGGGGTTATATACTAGTCTTTGGACCGGGCTGTTATGTTTGACTTTGGACAGGGCTGTTAAATTAGTTGTTAGACAGGGTTGTTATATTTCACTTTGGATCATGTTTTTATATATCACGTTTGAATATGCTGTTATAATTCACTTTTGAAAAGGCTTTTATATTTCACTTTTGGCAAAGATGTTATATTTGACTTTTTACCAGGCTGTTATAATCCGTTTTTGCACCAGGCTGTTATTTCATACTTTGGACCAAACAGTTATATTTCACTTTGGATAGGGCTGTTATATTATACTATTGACCAGGCTATTATATTTGACGTTGGACCAAATAATTATATTAGATTTTGACAGAGCTGATAAATTAAAATTTTGACCAGGCCTGTGAATTTTGACTTAGGAACAGGCTGATATATTTGACTTTGGATCAGGCTTTAATATTAGACTGTGGACCGCGCTGTTATATTACACTTTGGAACGGGCTGTTATATTTGATGTTGGACTGGACTGTTAGAGTTGAATATGTGGGAATAGGCTGTTATATCTCACTTATATTTCTGTTTGGACTAGACTGTTATATTTCTGTTTTGACTAGACTGTTATATTTCTGTTTGGATTAGACTGTTATATTTCTGTTTGGACTAGACTGTTATATTTCTGTTTGGACTAGACTGTTATATTTCTGTTTGGACTAGACTGTTATATTTCTGTTTGGACTAGACTGTTATATTTCTGTTTGGACTAGACTGTTATATTTCTGTTTGGAGTAGACTGTTATATTTCTGTTTGGACTAGACTGTTATATTTCTGTTTGGACTAGACTGTTATATTTCTGTTTGGACTAGACTGTTATATTTCTGTTTGGACTAGACTGTTATATTTCTGTTTGGACTAGACTGTTATATTTCTGTTTGGACTAGACTGTTATATTTCTGTTTGGACTAGACTGTTATATTTCTGTTTGGACTAGACTGTTATATTTCTGTTTGGACTAGACTGTTATATTTCTGTTTGGACTATAGACTGTTATATTTCTGTTTGGACTAGACTGTTATATTTCTGTTTGGACTAGACTGTTATATTTCTGTTTGGACTAGACTGTTATATTTCTGTTTGGACTAGACTGTTATATTTCTGTTTGGACTAGACTGTTATATTTCTGTTTGGTCAAGACTGTTATATTTCTGTTTGGTCAAGACTGTTATATTTCTGTTTGGTCAAGATTGTTATATTTAATTTTGTAAAAGGCTGTAACTTGCGATTAGGCTTTTATATTTAGACTTTGTACCGGGCTGTTTTGTTTAACTTATGACAGGGCTATTATATTGAACTTTTGGCTGGGCTGTTAAATTAAAATTTGAACAGGGCTATAATATTTCACTTTGGACCAGGCTGTTATTTTAGACTTTGGACCTGGCTGTTATATTAAGCTTTGAACCGAGCTTTTATATTAGACTTTGGACCGGAACCGGACTATTATATTAGACGTTGGACCTCGTAATAACACTAGACGTTGGACCGGGCTGTTATATTAGTCTTTTGACCGGGATATTGTATTAGACTTTGGACGGGGCTGTTATATTAGTCGTTGTACTGTGCTTTTATATTTTACCTTGGACCGGGTTGTTACATTTCCCTTTGGACGTTGCAGTTATATTTCACTTCGGACAGAGTTGTTCTATAATCCTTTTGGTAAAGGCTGAACAATTTTACTTGGACCAGGCTGTTCAATTTGACTTTATACGAGGCTGTTATATTTCACTTTTGAGCGGGCTGTTATATTTCACTTGGCACCGGCCTGTTATATTAGATTTGAGTCAATGAAATTCCGGATTATATCAGCTAGTAATCTTTAACTGTATGGGCTTTGTTGATATTTTAAAGGGTGAAAGACTCGCTTAAAGATTTCCCTTCAACCCTGGAGGAAGATGTGACATCAGAAGAAAAAAACATTGCCATTACCATTAAAAAAAAAAATCTTAGTTGTTAATTGTTATAATATTTTTAAAAATGACAGTAAACTATGGTATTTTCTGTATGGTTAAATAGTGAAACCAATGAAAAATTTAGCCCGAAAATAAGTGATATCGTCAAATAAATGAACATTTTGGCCGACAATAATTAGTTAAAAAGTGAAACCAATTAAACATCGCTTAGCGCAATGAGACGTGGTGTTTCGAATTTTTGGCAGTGGCCCTACCTAACGTTATTTGATCTAGGCCTAAGGTATATTTTTATTAATTTTTTTTTTTTTTTGGCCACTTCCAATTTTTTGCTGACCCTTAGATTAATTACTCACATTAAAGGAAAAGAGTGAGGCTTGTACTCACATTAAAGGAAAAGAGTGAGGCTTGTACTCACATTAAAGGAAAAGAGTGAGGCTTGTACTCAGATTAAAGGAAAAGAGTGAGGCTTGTACTCACATTAAAGGAAAAGAGTGAGGCTTGTACTCACATTAAAGGAAAAGAGTGAGGCTTGTACTCACATTAAAGGAAAAGAGTGAGGCTTGTACTCAGATTAAGTACATTTACATCGACACCAACGCTCACAAATAATAGATATTTAAAAACAAATCTTACCCTCAAATATTGGCATTCTGATTAAAATTGTAATCCTTCAAATGATGAGATTAGCTTTCGAAATAGAGTCGTGTAAGTTTAAAACATATGCGTGTTATTTCCTTGTTCTTTCAAGGCTACAGTTACTGGTATAACTTAAATGTAGTCAGTTACTTCCTTGTGCTTTCAAGATTACAGTTACATGGTATAACTTAAATATAGTCAGTTACTTCCTTGTGCTTTCAAGATTACAGTTACTGGTATAACTTAAATGTAGTCAGTTACTCCCTTGTGCTTTCAAGGCTACAGTTACTGGTATAACTTAAATGTAGTCAGTTATTACCTTGTGCCCTTAAGTGTACAGTTACTGGTATAACTTAAATGTAGTCAGGATGAACAAGAAAACACGTTTAAACTTGATAAACCGATAATGCATACATGGGCGCCCGCGGAAAACTTTCTAGGGGTGGGCAAAAAAATCTATTAACTTTCCAGGGGGGGCCAAAATATTTTTAGTAATGTTTAAATATAATTTTAATTTACTGTAGAGTATTTGTATGGTGAACGGAAGGACAGGACATCAGCTTAGTTACTTTCTCTTTATTTTCTCTTTACTTTAATAAATTTTTTGTCTATTTTTGTCTAAAATTTTTTTATCCAATCAATCCAGGGGGGGCAAGTGCCCCCCTTGCCCCTACCTGCGGGCGCCCATGAATGCAAATGTTCCGTACAAAATTCAAAGACTTTATCGCAACATGCTAAAACTGATCTCGCTGTTTCCTCACTTAATAATAAATTGAAATTGTTTAGCCCCTATGTTTTATTAGCCACTTTCATGACATGGTTTTCAGAATGATAGATAATTAAACAATTTGTAATGACATATATTAATTTGCGAAGTTAATTTCTTTGTTCATTAATTTCAAAATTATAAACGATCGGCGCTACCTCCACTTCCAGTATTTGCAAGAATATATAAACAACTGAACATTTCTAGATTCGTATCAAATATAATGTTAAAAATTAAAACTACTGTTTTTATGAAATAGTATTTCGATCATTTAAAATCAATTCCATTTCATTTTTTTTTCTATTTAGTACGCTTAATAACAGACACCATTTATTTGAAAAAAGAACTGGATTTGGGCCAAGAAAATTTGTTAATTAAGATGTCAGATGTTTTTCAAAGGCGGCCTACATGTAATAATAACTTTCTGTAAGAAGTTATAGTTGTTTGAAAATAAACCTTTCAATGTAAATAATTTTGGGGAATGCTTATTGCTTCAACGTTGACTCATACATTAAGACTATAGAATTCCTTTTGTAAGATCTCCCATCATCTTGACATTTTTACGGAATAAAAAAATGTATTTAGAATGGTTAGATTTAAAAATCCCCAAAACATTCGGATACCTTCCGAGATGAAACAAGTTTTTTGGTCTGTTTTTTTTTAGGATTCATTGATTTTTTTTTTTTCTAAAAGTTTTTTTTTTTTTTATCTGGTAAAAATTAAAAATATTCAGTTTCTAAATTAGTGCAATAAATTTTTTTTGTTTTTTTTCATTTTTGATCAAGTGTAATCTATAATAATTTAAAATTTTTTGTTTTGTTTTTTTTTAGGATTTATTGATTTTTTTTTTTTTTCTAAAAGTTTTTTTTTTTTGTATCTGGTAAAAATTAAAAATATTCAGTTTCTAAATTAGTGCAATAAATTTTTTTTGTTTTTTTTCATTTTCGATCAAGTGTAATCTATAATGATTTAAACAGTGTAATGTGGTTTTAAAACGACTTTAGTATTTAATACACACCAGTAGTAACGGATTTATAATTTTTCATATAAACACGACCAAGCCAAGGGTTACATTTCCACAATTGCCCCTCGATTAAATGTAGGGAGGTTCAAAGTTTAAAAAAACAACATTTATGTGCCAAAATAAAAGTATGCAATTTGGAATATTTCAAAGAGATTCTGGGTAGCAGTTAATAATGAAGATACAAGACAACTTCACATACATTTGATCGGGCTAAATAGTGAAATTTATTTCAAATCCAATTTCAATACAACAGGGGCTTGTGTCAGTTTTCTTCTACTATAAAATGGGACTTCGAAAATATTTGGGAATCTTTGATCTTACATCATGATATTCATGGTATTTGTTCTTTCATCATGATTTAAGTGGGTTTTTTCATTCCATAATGATTTTTGTGGTCTTTTTCCTTCCATAATGATATAAGTGGTTTTTGTTCTTTCATAATGATATTAGTGGTCTTTGTTATTTCATAATGATATTTGTGGTCTTTTTTCTTACACCATATTATAAGTGGTATTTTTTCATCATCGTGATACTAGTGGGCCTTGTTCTTACATAATTAAATTACAGGTCTTTTTTTTACATCATGATATTAGTGGTCTTTGCTCTTACATCATAAAATGAGTGGTCCTTGTTCTAACATCATTATATAACTGGTCTTTGTTCTTCCATAATGATATTAGTGGTCTTTCTTGTTAAATCATGATATTAGTGGTCTTTATTCTTTCATTATAATATTAGTGGTCGTTCTTCTTAATCATGATATTAGTGGTCTTTTTTCTTTAGTCATAACATTAGTGATCTTTCTTTTAAATCAGGATATTAGTGATCTTTCTTTTAAATCAGGATATCTAGTGGTCGTTCTTCTAAATCATTATATTAGTGGTCGTACTTCTAAATCATGATACTAGTGGTCTTTCTTCTATATCATGATACTAGTGGTCTTTCTTCTAATTCATGATACTAGTGGCCTTTATTCTAATTCATGATACAAGTGGTCTTTCTTCTAAATCATTATACTAGTCGTCTTTCTTCTAATTCATGATGCTAGTGGTCTTTCTTCTAAATCATGATACTAGTGGTCTTTCTTCTAAATCATGATGCTAGTGGTCTTTCTTCTTATTCATGATGCTAGTGGTCTTTCTTCTAAATCATTATACTAGTGGTCTTTCTTCTAATTCATGATACTAGTGGTCTTTCTTCTAATTCATGATGCTAGTGTTCTTTCTTCTAAATCATTATATTAGTGGTCTTTCTTCTAATTAATGATACTAGTGGTCTTTCTTCTAATTCATGATGCTAGTGGTCTTTCATCTAAATCATGATACTAGTGGTCTTTCTTCTAAATCATGATACTAGTGGTACATGATACTGAAAAGAGCTGCTAGGTTTAAGAGCCTCCGTTCTTTCATATGATGTTAGTTCTCTTTGTTCTTAAACCATGATATTAACTGTTTTATTTCTTATGTTATGATGTTTTATGGACTTATTTGTTAAAACATGATCACAGTGGTCTTTGTTGTTTTTTTTTCATAATGATGTTAGTGCTCTTTGTTCTTACTTCATGACATTAGTTGTCTTTGTTCTTACTTCATGACATTAGTTGTCTTTGCTCGTACATCACGACATTAGGTGTCTTTGCTCTTACATCACGACATTAGTTGTCTTTGTTCTTACATCACGACATTAGTTGTCTTTGCTCTTACATCACGACATTAGATGTCTTTGCTCTTACATAACGACATTAGTTGGCCATGTTCCTGTCAATAGCTTGCGTGTTTTAAATGTCATGAAAACTGTTTGTTGCTTTCTTGAAATATAAAACACTGCAGCTTTACACCTTTTATAGCTAAGATTTTATAGCTTGTCGATTCTTATTTGTAAATAATACAACTTTTTACATGATACTTTTAAATGAATATACACGTCAGTATAGTACTTTTAAAATGAATACACACGTTAGTAAGACCCTTTATCATAAATACGTATGTTTTTTTTTTTATACTTTCATCTTATTTCATGCAGAAAACGCAAAAGATAATATATATTTGTTCGTTTTGACCTGATTGGGCCCACCAATAATTCTATTTATTAAAATTTAAATAAATTAAACATTTGCATTTTCTTTCTGACAACAAAAAGATGTGACAGCAATAAAAAAGTTAGAGTGAATGTGGTTGGCACTTGTACATTTTGTTGAAGCACCAAATCAATTTTTTTTTTAAAGCTTAAATTTTAAATTACAGCTTCGTGTTACAAGATCACCACGGAAACCAGCCCCCTGCCTGCTGGAACTGCCTACTCGGGTGTCAATGTTACAGACTCCAACCCTTACTCTGAGCCAAGTACACAATCCTCGGGAATCCAAGTCGTGACGGGTTCAGGAAAGAGTTCCTTCATTGCAGAAGCTATTGTCTTAATTGTAATTGTAAAGTTTGTCATGTAGGTAGCAGTAAAATTTCACACTTGTACCCATGGGATAAAGGGGGAACAACAACTGTTCAAAAGAAAAAAAAAAAGGAGAAGAGAAAAATGTGACGAACGAAAAGTAAAATTTTACCCACTATCTAAAAAGCATGAAGTACTGCAACCAAATAAGATTTTGTTAAGAAATAAACTGTTGAATCGCATTTTAAGCAGTTTTAAATACAAACCAACCCCCCCCCCCCAAAGAAAACAACAACAAACAACAACAAAAAAATAAAATTTTACCCACTAATTAAAAAGAAGAAAGTACTGCAACCAAATAAAATTTTGTTAAAAAAAAAACTGTTGAATCGCATTTTAAGCAGTTTTAAAAACAAACCAACCCCCCCCCCCCCAAAGAAAACAACAACAAACAACAACAACAAAAAAAAACAACAACACAACTTTCATCTTCATTAGCAAAAAGCACAAATGTGCACAAAGGTTCAGCCTTGGTCCATCTCAGCTTCTATGTTCACACCGAAAAATTAACATCCGTATTTTGACTTTATAAATAACATTATTGAGCACTCTAATTCGCAGAGCCTAGTTTGTTCTTAACAATAAACTTTATTTATTGGCGCAACTATTTCTTTTCTTTTTTTTTGTTACAGCAGCAGAAATATAGGCAAGGCATTTTCGTATAAATAAGCAGTCAGCGAAGTCAGTTTTTAGACTACAATAATATTTTATACTACTTACGTAAAACTTCTCATTTGCCTTAATATAACATAAGATTCCGGTACACTGAAATTTTCAACTGAAATTGTCAATAATAGTAGTCCCAAAAAAATATCGAACATGCATTAATAGCTTTAAAAAAAAATAGAAACTAACATTAACTTTTATACATATGAACTTTAAAAATCGAATTCGTCCAACTTTAGGTGCCCGATCACAACACGTGTCATATGGTAGCAGGATTTCCCACTTCTTCTTTAAATGAACTTTTTTGAGAATATGGTCTTCAGATAACAGCAGATCATCAACCAGATCTTTACATTTTAAAACCAAAGAAAAAAAAATAAAACAAAATAAGAGATATGCAATTTTTAAGAGTGCAAACTTAAGGGAGGCGAAGACGCGGCATCAGCTGTTGGCAGCTCAAGGGTGGCATATTCGATATTTTATTACATTCTCCATTTTTAAAACTTTGATTAACTTTTGAATAAAGAACAATTTTTCTAGATTATGATAATATCTATTCACCTTTTTGCTTTCACTATTGCTTTTCTTATATTTGACTCTCAGCGTAAAATTTATTGAATAAAAATGCATAGAAATCTTGAAAGTAATTGTACTGCATTGACTTCCATTGGAATACCTTATTTCATGCTTGTTTACAAAATAAATTAAAACACATCTCTATCAGCGCCACCAAAAATGAAACATAACTGTCCACAGCTCTACATTTACATTTGTGTCACTCGGTTACCAGTTCAAACGTTAAAATTCTCGTCAAATTTCAGTTTTAATTTTTTTTTTAAACGAAGAGTTTTGGGGGGGTTTGGGGGGTCAGTGAAGGAATGGGTTATTGAGTTGTTCAGCGGTAGCCCCGTGGTTTGGTGTGGAGATTAGTCGTGTGCCTGTTGCTGTGTGCTTTGAATTTGTGACGTATTGGGGTTGAAATACATCTTTTGTCTATTAGTTTTTTTTTTACATGCACTGAGTTTTATACAAAACATTCCCATAATAAAAATCAGTTGCTACAGTTCTGTTAATGATAAATTACGCACAAGTACATACATGCAGACGTACATATCTATACATGATTGATAAAAGAAAAACTTAGTTATTAAGAGGTTGGTTGAAATTTTACACTATTTATTGCAAATTAGTATGTACTATTTAGCGCATTTAGACGTAAATGAGTGGTCCGTTGATGTGGCCTGTTGACATGGACTGTTGATGTAGTCCGTTGATGTGGGCCATTGATGTTAGCCGTTGATATGGACTGATGGTGTGGGCTGTTGATGTATCCTGTTGATGTTGACTGTTGACGCGAATGTTAATGTGGGCCGTTGATATGGACTACAGAGTTGTCACCCATTAATTTTGCCAAAAATAGTGGGGAGGGAGTTTCAAAATGTTTGACAATCGTTGACAAGGTGGAGGGGGAGTTTAGATTAGTTGACATCAACAATCATGGTTTCTCTATTAACATTTTTATCTTAAAAATTGACTGAAAATTACACTATTAAAACAAATTTAATGAGTGTTAATTAAAATAGTTATATAAGTTTCAGTTATATACAGTATTAACTTGTTGATTAAAAAGCTAAAGATGCCATAAAAAGTTTTTCTTACAATTTTGTGTCATTTTAATATATCAGTACAAAGTAAAATAGATTTATATATTCATTTATATTATAATTTTTTTTTGACCGGGGGGGGGGGGGGGGTGGGTTAAAGAAACGTTGACATAAATACTGAGGGGGGGGCATTGATAATTTAAAAGTTGTTGAAAAGAAGGGGGGGTATGTGTCATTTTAATATATCAGTACAAAGTAAAATAGATTTATATATTCATTTATATTATAATTTTTTTTTGACCGGGGGGGGGGGAGGGTGGGTTACAGAAACGTTGACATAAATACTGAGGGTGGGGCATTGATAATTTAACAGTTGTTGACAAGAAGGGTGGGTTTAAATATTGTTGACGTAATTAATGGATGAACCCTGTGGAATGTTGACGTGGACAGGTGATGTGGACCGTTGATGTGGACCGTTGATGTGGACTGCTGATGTGGACTGTTGATGTGGACTGTTGATGTGGACCGTTGATGTGAACTGTTGATGTGGACTGTTGATGTGGACTGTTGATGTGGACTTTTGATGTAGACTGTTGATGTGGACTATTGATGTGGACTCTTGATGTGGACTGTTGATGTGGACTGTTGATGTGGACTCTTGATGTGGACTGTTTATGTGGATCGTTGATGTGGACTCTTGGTGTGGACTGTTGATGTGGACTGTTGATGTGGACCGTTGATGTGGACTCTTGATGTGGACTGTTGATGTGGACTTTTGATGTAGACTGTTGATGTGGACTATTGATGTGGACTCTTGATGTGGACTGTTGATGTGGACTCTTGATGTGGACTGTTTATGTGGATCGTTGATGTGGACTCTTGATGTGGACTGTTGATGTGGACTCTTGATGTGGACTGTTGATGCGGACTGTTGATGTGCACTTTTGATGTGGATTATTAAGCATCGTTAATGCCACTGAAACAGAATTTGAACAAGACATTTATTATTTCCAAAATGCACGAAGACACCAGCCTTCCAAGGATCAGTGTTTTGTTCTTCAAGATATCAGACACATGAAGCAATCTGCTGTTTCTCCTTCATTTAAGTGGGCGTGAGCAAGACTGTCCATTTCCGTGGGAGACTGTCGGAGGAGCAGCTTTACTGGCATGCGATTTGACAATGTTTTAGGTCTCAGACGACAGAATAAAAGAGATGAAGCTCAGCTACTTATGTCATAATTGCTCATCCCTCCAAGACTTGGTTCATGCCGTCAAACCTGAGGAGATGTGTGCAAGAGTTTAACATCTGCACAATTTAATTAGTAAGATGTTTAATTCTGCATGTTTGGATGGATGAAAAGTCTCCGTTGGGAAAACCAATTGGTTTTAAAGATAGAAAATGATTTCCCCTCAGTGTGTATATCAAACATATCCGAAGTTATAATTGATTGGACCATAATATTAATGATTGGACGAACATTTTAGTGATTGGAACAGAATTTTAAGGATTGGAAGAACATTCTTAGTGTTTGGACCAGCCTTTTAAGTGATTGGACCATAATTTTCAATAATGGGACCAACATTTTAAAGACGTTGGCAGACCTAAAATATCCATTCTTTTTAAATATTGAAAAGAATATACATCACACAACTGTCATTACTGTGGTAGAAGGAGGACGAGACACTAACAGAGGGGAATTATTTTTATTTTTATTTTTAGCAAGAATTAGTTTTTTTTAACGAATAACATCGACATCTCCCTCTCACTCTGTCTCTGTCTCTCTCTTCTCCCTGTCTCTCTCTCTCTCTCTGTGTGTCTGTTTCTTTCTTTCTCTCTCTGTCTATCTCTCCTCCATTATCTCTATCAGTCCACTCTGTCACTTATTCTCTGTGTCTCTCACCATCTCTATCTCTCTCTCCGTATCACTCTATCTCTCTGTCTCTGTCTTTCTCTGTCATTCTCTGTCTAGCTCTATGTCTCTCCCTCTCTCTGTCATTCTCTCTCTCTCTATCTACGTCATTTTCTTTGTCTCGCTATGTCTCTTTATCTCTGCATTTCTCTCCGTCTCTTACTGTCTCTCCCTTTCTGTTATTCTCTCTGTATCTCTCTTTGTGTGTCTTTCTATGTCTCTCTATTTATCATTTTCTTTCTGACTCACTATCTGTATTTCTCTCTGTCTCTCTATGTCTCTCTCTCTCAGTCATTCTCTATGTCTTTCACTCTCTTTCATTCTCCATTTCTCTCTCTGTCATTCTGTGTCTAGCTCTAAGTATATCTCTGTCTCTCTCACTCTATGTCATTCTCTCTGTTTTTCTCTATGTCTTGCTCTCGCTGTCCTTTTCTCTGTCTCTCTCTTTCATTCTCTCTGTCTCTCTATGTCTCTCTCTCTCCCTGACTCTCTCTGTCATTCTCTCTGTGTCTCTCTTGTGTGTCTCTCTATGTATTTCTCTGTCATTCTCTCTCTGACTCACTCTCTGTCATTCTCACTACCTCTTTTTCTCTCTCTGTCTCTCTCTTTTATCTTTCTTTCTCTCTCTGTGTCTCTCTATATATCTCCCCTCGATCATTCTCTCTGTCTATCTCTCTGGCATTCTCTTTATCTTTCTCTCTCTGTCATTTTCTCTGTCTCTCCCTGTCTCTCTCATGTCATTCTCCCATTCTCTATTTGTCTCTCTCTGTCATTCTCTCTGTCTCCCTCTCCCTGTCTCTCTGTCATCATGTCTGTGTTTCTCTTTGTGTGCCACTGTATGTCTATCTCTGATATTCTCTCTGTTTCTCTCTGTCCCTATCCCTGTCTCTCTCTTTCATTCTCTCGGTGTCTCTCTTTGTGTATCCCTCTGTCATTCTCTCTCTGTAATTCTCTCTCTGTCATTCTCTCCCTGACTCATTATCTGTAATTTTCTCTAACTCTCTTTTTCTCTCTCTGTCTCATTTCCTCTCTCTCTCTCTCTCTCTCTCTCTCTCTGAGTCTAACTCTCTCCTCTCTGTCATTATATCTGTTTCTCTCCGTCTATCCTTCTGTGATTATCTCCTTCCTTCTCTGTCACTTTCTTTGTCTCTCTCTCTGTCTCTGCCCTATTCTGTCTCTCTTTGTCTATGTCTCTCATTCTCTCTGTCTCTCTCTCTCTCTCTCTCTGTCTCCCTCTGTCAGTCTCTGTGTCACTCTCTCTCTCTTTCTCTGTCTCTCTCTATCCCCAAATATATAAAGATTGTTCTTTTAAAATAGTATTTCGGAAACATTTGATAATTTTCTTCAAGGGCCATGCTTTTGAGTTTAAAGCTCTAACTGTCGAACCAAAGTATGAGCACCTGTCCAATGGGAAACAAGGCATCCGACTAGCCATCCTCGACTTGCAACATGTAGACCGTGGCTTGTTTCAGTGTGTGCTCACATTGAAGGACGTAGATCAGGACGGGGCGCAAACGTTAGAATTTCCCACTTATGTCAAGGTTCAAGGTACGGTATCGCTTATTTCCCTTTCACACATTCCACTTTAAACTCGTTTGATAAGTTCTTCATTTAGCACTACAATAAATTTTCTGTAAGACCAATACTTTTTAATCTTTTTTTTACTTTTTAATCTTTTTTTTTTCCCTTTGTTTTTAACCTCAAACTATTTCAGATCCCGCCGTTGAGCAGATTCAGCATACATTTGGCTATGAAGCACCCACCATTGCTGCTATGGGTGTTGCCTCGTTGCTTGCTACGCTACTCATCAGCTACGGTATCACTAAGTTCGTTCAGGCTTTGATACATTGGATGGATTCTGAAGAAGACAAAATCATCAATCACCTGGTGCGGACGGGGCGTTTTCGTTGGTAAGTCAAGCGTTGTTTCTGTCCTCATACTAAGATGTATCAATAACTCTGGGTTGATGAAATTTAAAATTCTTCATAGTTTTTATTCCAAAAACGTTTAGCTTTTGATCTTTTGAATACAAAAGTTCACAGGATCGGTTAGTTCTGAGGAGAATAGAAATACAAATTAAAATTATTTGTTATACCTACAAATTAGCTCAACCAAAGGGCAGCAGTTATTTAGAACTAGAATAATTTTGGGGACTTGCGGACAACTCAGCAAAGTTGTGTCGCAAGTGGATGAAAGGTGAAAGGTATTGGAGTGCATATGGGGCACGCATAAATTCATTTTTTTAATAGAGAGATAATCAGAATTAGTACAATTTTTTTCAATAGCATGATGAGTGAAGGACCTAGAAAAATTCCAAGTGCATTTCCTGCTACTTAAAACATTATACTCATTTTTTTTTAGTGTTTCAAGTTGAAATACCCTAGAAATGTGTTAATAATTTAAAGTTAAGTCCATGTCGTACAGTAAACTTGTTGATGTATTTAAATCAATATTTCTGATTATTGTTCATTTTTTATGAATTTTTAAGGACATTTGTTTCAATTTTTGTTTAAACGTAAATTAACATTGGAATGTTAGATAATATAATAACCTTTTTGGTGGCAATATGGGTAACTGATTATAAAAATTCAAATTTTCTTTACTATATGTATTTCTTGTGAGCACCATGAAAATTGTTTTAATTTTAATTCAAATAACAAGTTCATATAATTCTTTTTGATTCTTAATATCCATACAGTTACTGAAAATAGCAAAATCACAAACCAATATTTTATTAAAAAACACTTTAAATACATTTGCAAGCCTTTAAGACTTAACTATATTGTCAAGCAATAACTCACATTTTTTTCATCGCACAAACCTTTCTAAGACCAAGGGAGATAATCATAACTTTTTTTAAAAGTCATATTTTTCCGTTAAATGTATGGTCAAATTTTAAAGCCCGAGTTCCAGAAAGGGGGTGGCGAAATTATAACATAATCTAAGATTATTTGTTTACATTCAACATTACCATAATGTTTCTTTTCAGAGTTTACAAGCATGTGAAGAAAGTTTGCACTGCATCCTCTCTAAGGCCAATGGTCATCCGAAAAAAATATGTGTTTTTAATAAAATTGTATTTATATTATTTTTAAATAAATTAGATTTAACCCAAACAGACTAGTTCCATGCAAACCTAATTAACTATCCAACAACAATTTAACCTACCAATTCGCTAATGCACTTAACTTCTTTCGATTCAACCAAAAATTCATTAAAATCTACATCCATTTCATAATATTTTTCCACAACTATAATTGTGACACTTGCGTATGTGCCTTGATTCTTCCTGCTTCAATCTAAAGTTTTGAATATAGGAATATCTCAAATAAAAAAAATAAAAAAAGTTTTTTTTTATTTTTATTTTTGTTTCTTTTTCTATAATGTGCCCGTTGCCATTTTCTCTTTAAGGATGTTAATAAAAATAAAAAGAGCAATTTTGGCGTGTTAATCTGAATTCCCAAAAAACCTAGTTTAGATCTAATATGTCACACACTGTAGTCACTGCAGACTCGTAGTCTACAAAATAACTTATGATATTGATTATTGTGCCAGATGGCAGATGATTGGAGCCGTACCTTACACTTACTGTACTGACGATAGATCATATATATATATATATAGATATAGATAGATAGATAGATAGATAGATAGATAGATAGATAGATAGATAGATAGATAGATAGATAGATAGATAGATAGATAGATAGATAGATAGATAGATGGATGGATGGATGGATGGATGGATGGATGGATGGATGGATGGATGGATGGATGGATGGATGGATGGATGGATGGATGGATGGATGGATGGATGGATGGATGGATGGATGGATGGATGGATGGATGGATGGATGGATGGATGGATGGATGGATGGATGGATGGATGGATGGATGGATGGATGGATGGATGGATGGATGGATGGATGGATGGATGGATGGATGGATGGATGGATGGATGGATGGATGGATGGATGGATGGATGGATGGATGGATGGATGGATGGATGGATGGATGGATGGATGGATGGATGGATGGATGGATGGATGGATGGATGGATGGATGGATGGATGGATGGATGGATGGATGGATGGATGGATGGATGGATGGATGGATGGATGGATGGATGGATGGATGGATGGATGGATGGATGGATGGATGGATGGATGGATGGATGGATGGATGGATGGATGGATGGATGGATGGATGGATGGATGGATGGATGGATGGATGGATGGATGGATGGATGGATGGATGGATGGATGGATGGATGGATGGATGGATGGATGGATGGATGGATGGATGGATGGATGGATGGATGGATGGATGGATGGATGGATGGATGGATGGATGGATGGATGGATGGATGGATGGATGGATGGATGGATGGATGGATGGATGGATGGATGGATGGATGGATGGATGGATGGATGGATGGATGGATGGATGGATGGATGGATGGATGGATGGATGGATGGATGGATGGATGGATGGATGGATGGATGGATGGATGGATGGATGGATGGATGGATGGATGGATGGATGGATGGATGGATGGATGGATGGATGGATGGATGGATGGATGGATGGATGGATGGATGGATGGATGGATGGATGGATGGATGGATGGATGGATGGATGGATGGATGGATGGATGGATGGATGGATGGATGGATGGATGGATGGATGGATGGATGGATGGATGGATGGATGGATGGATGGATGGATGGATGGATGGATGGATGGATGGATGGATGGATGGATGGATGGATGGATGGATGGATGGATGGATGGATGGATGGATGGATGGATGGATGGATGGATGGATGGATGGATGGATGGATGGATGGATGGATGGATGGATGGATGGATGGATGGATGGATGGATGGATGGATGGATGGATGGATGGATGGATGGATGGATGGATGGATGGATGGATGGATGGATGGATGGATGGATCGATGGATAGATAGATAGATAGATAGATAGATAGATAGATAGATAGATAGATAGATAGATAGATAGATAGATAGATAGATAGATAGATAGATAGATTGATCTATGAATAGATAGATAGAACGATACATACATATAGATAGATAGACCGATATATAGATACATCGGGACATAGAAAACCACATATATATAGACACAGATATATAAAAGATAAAGGGTGGAATAAAAATGTGGGAATGACGAACAGAAACGTATTCTCCAGGCATTTGGACTCCCGTACAGCCCAGACCTGAACTCCGTATATTACATTTATTAGGGTATCCTTCAACAAAAAAGTCGAAAAATTGCAACAATAGAACAATTAAAATTGGCTATTGTTTAGTAACGTAAAAAAATTTCAGTTGTTTATCAATATGAGCATTAATCATAAAGGTGCAGCTATTTAGAAAAAAAACAGTAAATGTAAACTGATTTTATTTTTGATTATTTTTATAAATTAAAATTTTGAAATATCTTACTTATATATATTATTCAATATTTTACCGTTTATATCCATTGTTTGATAATATAAATTATTGGGGCATATGTTTTGTCTTAAATCCTTTTTTTTTCAGTTTATATAATGCTAGAGCTTGCATATGAGAATGAGAGTCGCTTAGTCACTTCCTTGTTTGGTCACGTGATGTGAGTAAGCCATCACTAGGCTGCTACACACAACAAAAGATACTTCATCAGTGCTTCCCCAATGTCATGTTACTTAAAAATGTTACCTTTCGAAATATTCTGGAATACATGCGTTTTTTAAATGAAATACATCAATGTGACAATAAATATACGTCAGTTATGATTAAAGGATGAAAGTTATTTCAAGAAAAATTTGTGAGCGATATAGCGCTTGTCATTTAATGGCGGAAATCTATTAATAGAACTGATGTCATCATTACTGATCATCCGGGTACTCAGCGCATACAAAATGTCAACACTTTTTTAGTATTAGTATGTAGCAAAGTGTCCCTGAAACTTGTTTACAACTCTATTTCACGAAATATTTTACACATTTTTTTTTTACTTCAGTTTTCTCAAATGCGACTTTATTGCGTGAACGTCATATGTAACAGTAACTCTAGATACAAGGATCGCCTGAACGATATGCTGAAACACACTATAAGCTGCCATGTTTTAAGCAATATTTGTCCGCGGACCTTCTAAAAATAGTACGCTATGACGTTTTCCGGTCTTAGAAATGACAAAGCCTATT